>PVHP010002143.1:0-39811 GCA_004024765.1 Zapus hudsonius
TAATGGGTCTCATGACATTTTCACTCACATACATCACTGTAACTTGTTTGTGTTGAATAACTATCTGGTGTTAATTCGTGATAACATTATTTATCACGTGTAGATTACATGTCATCTACTCTGATCAACACTATCAGAGTTACAAAAGCACAATCTCTTCCTTAATTTCAGTTAAGAGGGAAAAAAAAAGTGTGCGTGAAGTCATTCCACATGTGATAAGAGGAATGTGATGAAAGAGAAGACGAACCCCACAATCCCCAGACCATGGAAGTCAGGCGTGGAAAGCTTCATAATAGGGCCTGAAAGCAGAGCTTGGGCCAAGGCTTGGGCTTCTTCACCTGCTCTGTGACTAACATAAGTCTCTGATGATCTCATGGTTCTAGTCATCCTCCGGCATGTGTCCATGTTCTACCCTCCCAGGCTCATGCAGGCTCCCAGAGCCTTGCCCTCTCCATGAGGTCAGGCATGTCCTCAGGCTCTACTTCCTTGTCTCCCTTTTTCCTGCATCCACAATTCCTTTCTCCTGTACTGGGATCAAACCCAGGTCCTCGTGCCGGCTGAGAAAGCACACTTTCATGTTGCTCTGTCTCCAGCCAACAATCCCATTTAAGGGAAAGTCTGTGTGTCTAGTTTCAGATGAGGAGATTCACATGTGATCAAAATTGACCAGGCATGATGCTTTACATCCATCCATGGGCCAGAGAAGGGTGTCCTAAACACTTATCACAAGGGATGTCTAGAAGGAGACCCAACTCAGGCTAGAAGGATTGCTACCGACAGAAAGGAGAGAATTCATGCTGAAGCCAGTGGGCTGGTGGCCTGCATGCGCTTCCCCTCCAATGTGCTGTTCTGGTGGTGCACTTACCATGTTCTGCACAGAACTCTCCTCGACATCACCAGGTTGATGAAAATTCTGTGATCCCAAAGCCCCAGTGCCTCCCAACTTTAGATCATTGGAAAACTTGATAGCAACCATTTTACATGTATTCTGCACAAGAGCCTCATTTCTACGGAAGCAAAACCCTTTCTCTCTTCACCTTGTTAACAAAGTTGAGGATTCCTAGCCTAAACTCTATCTGTCACCAGCAGCTACACTTCTAGATCAGGAGATCCTCAACCCATAATTATCTCATGTGCTGTAGATTCTTAAAATGCAAGTGATTGAATATGGATATAAAAACAGTAATTACAAAATATTTCTAAGAAGAGGACCATCTTAGGGCTGGAGTGTAGCTCAGCTGGTTGAGTGCTTGCCTATGAAGCACTACAAATATCCCTCTAACCCAGCACTCAGGAGGTAGAGACAGGAGGGTCAGAAGTTCATGGTCATGTTTGTCTACATAGTGAGTTCAAGGTGAACCTGAGATAGATATAAGAGTGAAAGATTTGTGGGATTTCTTTTATGGAAAAATAATTTATTACAATTTATTTAGCTAAAGTATTATAAACTTTCTAAAAATCAGCTATATCAATACTGGCTCTTGCTCATATAAATGGAGTTGCTTTTAGGATATATATATATATCATACATATATATACACATATATATATATATGAGAGAAAGAGAGAGTGTGTTGAGACAAAATGGAAAGTTCAAAAATGCACTTAAGAAGAGGAAGATTGTGTTGATAACACAAACAATGATGCTCTTACCGCAAAGGAATTAAGAGGTAGTTTATTTTGGAGTCAAGCATAACGACCATGACCTAGGAACACTGATTTAGATTACCCCAAATTTCACATTCTAAGGTGTTAACCATTTCATAAAATTTTTATAGCAACAAAACAAAACAAAAAGTCACAAATCAAAACCTTTCCCAAATGCATTGGTAGGCTACAGCAAAGCAGGGAAATCTCTGCTACAGGCCTCAGATGATGTCTGATGGCATTCTTAGGTTTTGGGTTTGTGGAAACTAGAGGTCTATTAGTGTATTTCAAAATATTTACCAGCTAACCACGGGGAGCTAGGTCACACACAGAGGTGGGCATAAATGGGCATTTGAAGGGTTAAGATGGCCAAGAATAACTTGGCTTCGGACCTTCCAACTCCCCACAGTCATCTTCATTGTCATCAGCTTTGATGCTTAACCTAAGAACAGCTCCTTTGTAGGAACTTCAGGTCACAGTTCTAAGCTGGAAGTATGACTGAAATTCAGCCAGGCCTGATGGTAACATTGCTGTAACCCCAGTTCTACAGAATGGAGAGGTAAGAGGATCCCAAGTTGGAGGTCAGCCTGTGTTATGTAGAAGAAAAGATTTAAAGACTGACATTCAAATGATGTTTATTCAAAGATTAACTAGTAAATTAATAAATTTATGATCTTAAATTTAAAAATGAATAATTACAGAATAAATTGTTCTGTTTTTAAAATGCGAGTTTCTTTTCAATCTATTTCAAGTTCAATGAGAAGAGCATCACACACGATACCTAAGTGAAAGTTAACAGCTCTCTAAGGGCAGTGTACATTCCATCTGAAATGACAATATTGTGGTTTCCACAAAACCACAGTGTCCATTGACTTTTGTAGGTCACTTCACAAATGCAAACTATTGGTCTGTCAGGGAAAGATGGATGAGATAGTGAAATAGATCAACACTCCCTCTGGTCACTGAGGGAGGGAGGTCACCTTCTGAGAGTCTCCTCCAGAGATCTCCTGAATTACTTGGCCAAACTTACAAAACCATAACCAGGAATCTTCCAGGAAGTCAAATAGCTTCAGAAATGATTATACACTGGGATCAGGCTGAATTTTTTGAAAGACTGTTTTTGATTCTGAGCTATGTATGCTCAGTCACTTTAATCTAGGATCTATGTCTTAGAATTTGATTGTTGTAGTCATTGCCCCTTCGTTATAAATGAGAAAGGTATTCAGTCAGACGGAATGAGGATATTTATATGTAAATAGAAGATGTTTTGCATTGGCAATACCACTGTCCCTGGATTGAAGTATATATGACTTTCCAAGGGCTACACTAGACACAACATGCACCCTCGTACGTGTGCACGCACACATGTGAAATTACAAGAACTGAAGACACTTTGTGTTTTGAATATTAATGATCTTCAATTTTGTGTCCAATATTTAGTTTCCTAAAAGGAGCAAAGAAAGAATTAGAAGCTCTCTGCCTTATACAATTCCAAGATCACCCAAACCACTACTTGATAGTGATTACTTAAACAAAACTATCATCATCTAAACATTTTGCCAAGCATATACTGCCTTCAATTACAACATTTAGTTAGTTTTTTCTAAAATGACATGATAAAGCCTGTTTAATATTACAAATTAAGTCAAAGACTGATTTTCCTAACAATGTAAAATTAGGAGTGATATAGTTAAAAGCTATGAAAGTAAGAATGATTAGAAAGAGATGAGAAGTTAGGTTGCACCTTGTTGAGAAACTTTCACATGTCGAGTTTAGGATGCTCAAGTTCACTAATTCATTTGGATAATCTCCTGCTGCTCTTGTGTGTAAAGACAGGTGATGCGTGCTGGAAGGAAAACAAAGAGGCGTGAGATACTGCCATTGGCCTGAAAGAAACTTCTAAGTGTTAGGTTTTGGGTTTGCAATGGAGGACAAAAAACAGACAGTTTCTTGGGTCTAAGACTTTATTGTCATGTGGGAGAGGGAGAGTGAGAAAAGAGAGATTAAAGGGGTTACATGCACCTGAAGAAGAGAGAGAAAGAAAAGAAGGAGGAGGGATAGAGAGAAGGAAAAAGAGGAGCATGCATGCACCTGGAACAGGAGAATCAATTGGAACAAGAGTGGAAATCCCAAGAGACAGTCCCAGAGTCCCAGGGTTAACTTGGCCAGGAGGTGGGGAAGAGAGAGGGAGATGGGTAGCAAGCACTGAGACTGTAGCATTCCAGTCTCTTGGTTTATGTTACAAAAAGAATGGAGACAGGTTTTTTGGGGGGATGGAGACAGGGGAAGCCTTGTGGGGTGAGGAACAGCATGATCATGATCTCTTAGTGCTACAAGATGAAATTAGTTACTGCACTGAGATGCAGGTTCCCCACGTCAGAGTCTTGAGTCAGGGGCCCTATCTATAGTCTTGTATCAGAAAGATAAGGAAGTCCATGATCTGGATGAATCAAATTAGCAGAGGACTAGAGAAGAGCCTATGGATGCAAGAATCACAATAATTATTGAGGCAGGAACAAGAAGTAGTTCAGATTTAGCACTGGATTAGCTGAAATGAATTGGATAAGTTCAGTAGGCAAATAAAATATTGACTCAGGACATTGGAAGGCAGCTATGCTAACCACTATACCACCAACGCCATTTGACTCAGGACATTGGAAAGCAGAAATTTTTCAGTAAATTTGAGAGAGTCATGGCCTATAAGAAAATGAGTTTTAACTCAGAGGAAATAAGCAAGGTCTTATGAAAAAGACTAACTTGAAAGGAGCATGTCTAAAACAACTATAATGCAGAACAATGGGTGTCTCAGCTGGTCACAGAGATGCCAAGGCATACGCAGAAAGAAAAAAAAGGATGCTTATTTGAAAAGGCCAGTTTTATAACTGTGAGTACTTGGGAATCAAACACCAGTTGGCATGCTTTGCAAGGGGGTATCTTTAACCACTTAGCCATCTCCTAAGACCAAATATTTATAACATTTCCACTAAAATTTTTGAGTTGAAATGTTATTATTCCTGTGTGACATGTGAGATCAGACACCAAAGCATCAGCAGAGAAAGCACACTCTCCTCAGAGCCACCACACCCTGGGAAGACGTAGAAACAGTGCCAATAACGGCTGCCTCCTTTCTGCTCTGAGAAGCCATTGACTAGTACACACAGGGTACTTAGTAGGTCCTATATATGTGCTCTGGGTGCTTATGATGGCTTTAGCTGTTTAATTCTTACAACTACACTATGAAACTGATATTACTATATTGTCTTCAAATGAACACTAAAGAATTAGGTGATTTGCCCAAGATAATTATGAACTATTGCTAAGATTCAAATCAGTGCTCATTTAGCCAGACATTCTATCCTAAAATGTTCACATCACGGATGTGTCAATGTGGTCACTCAACTCTTTCCAGAATATTCCAATATCAGTGTTGTAGTTACCTTCTCATTGCTGGGATAAAGCACCTGACCAAATAAAGCTGATGAGAGGAAAGTTTATTTTTTTAATTATTTTTTTTATTTTATTTTGACTTATAGTCTCAAGGGGAAGCTTCATGATGACAGGGGAAAGCATGACATGAGCAAAGGCTGGACATCACCTTTGCCACAGCAGGTGAGAAACAGCAGCAGGAGAGTGAGCCCAAACTCTAGCAAGGGGAGCTGGCTATAGTACCACTAAAACCTTCCCCATCAACATGTCCCCTCCAGAAAGTCTCCACTTCACGAATTTCTGTCAGCTGGGAACCAAGCATTCAAAATGAATGCATTGCCAGGCTTGATGGGGCACACCTTTATTTTATTTTTTTAATATTTTATTCATTCATCTTCAAGCAGAGAGATACAGGAGATAGATAGTGAGAGAGAGAGAGAGAGAGAGAGAGAGAGAGAGAGAGAGAGAGAGAGGAGAGAGCACCAAGGCCACCACCTTGCGGATCTGGCCATCTGGCCTACGTGGGTACTGGGGAATTGAACTGGGGGCCTCAGACACTGGAGACAAGTGCCTTAACAGCTGAGCCATATCTCCAGCCCCAGGGCACACCTTTAATCCCAGCATTTGGGAAGCAGAGATAGGAGAATTGCCATGAGTTTGAGGCCACCTTGAGACTACACAGTGAATTCAAGGCTGAATTCCACTCAGCCTGGGCTAGAGTGAGGCCCTACCTCGAAAAACAAAAACAAACAAACAAAGCATGAGTTTTTGGAGGAAACCTAATTCAAATCACCATATTCCGCCCCTGACCCCCATAAACTCACAACCATCCATGATGTAAAATGCAATCCATTCAGTTCAACTTTAAAAGTTCCCACAGTTTTTAGCAATCCCAACACTATTCAAACATTCCCATTGTCCAAGGTCTCTTAACTGTGAGCCTGTAAAACCAAAAATAAATATTGGTACATTCACACTATAAAAGATGCTATTGCAAAGAAAGATTGAACCAATGCAAGCCAAGTATGGTAGCACACATCTTTAATCCCAGCACTAGGGGAGACAGAGGTAGCAGAATTGCTGTGAGTTTGAGGCAAGCCTGGAACTACAGATTGAGTTCAGGTCAACCTGGGCTAGAGTGAAACCTTACCTCAAAAAAACAAACAGAAAAACTCAAAAACAAAACAAAACAACAACAAAAAGTTTGAACGAATGCAAGATATTAAAAAAAAAAAAAAAGGCAAACATCAAATCCTGTAGCTCCAACTCCAACACCTATAACCAGTGACAAGTCTCTGAGGGTCCAATTCTACCCCTCCAGATAGGCTGCCCACAGCCCAGGAAAAACACCCTTCCAAACCAGCAGCTTTCCTTGGCAGCCATCCCATAGTCCTGGCATATCCAAAACTCCTGGGTTCTCTACTGCAACCCACAGTTTATCCTTATAGCCCCATCAGGCCTCCAAACAGAAATTCCAACAACCCTGCCTTGTATCACCCAGTGGCCATTTCCAAAAAGCAAACCACATTGCACATCCAATGACCCTTTCTTTCCTGCATTTATTATACTCCCATAGTTCCAGGTATACTAACAAATTTGTTAATTCAAGGGGAACAAAGCTTACATTAAAGAACAGAAAAACTTCCTTAGCATTCTGCCCCCCTATTTTCAAAAGAGTCAGCATTCTTTCTGTCTCAGTGCAGATCAGCTGACCCAATCAATGGTAGTAATCTCTCAAACCATTGCAATGGAAGTAAGCTATTTTCCTGTCCAAAACTTTCATTTCTTTCTGTACCATATCATTCTGTTCACTCCAGTCTTTGGCATTATAATGGTATCACAGCAATATGCATTTTGTACAAACCATATCTTGACTATTGATCTGCTCCTAGCCTAGCTATATGTATTATGATACTTTATCCTGATGCTGAGTGTATCAGTTACTTTCTTGCTGCTGGAACAAAATACTCAACCAGAAGCAGCTTATGGAAGAAAAGATTTCTTTCCAGCGTGCAGTTTCAAGGGGATGTTTCATGGTGGCAGAGAAAACATGGCAATGGCAGACAATCAGCGGTCATATAGTCACGTCAGCATGGAGGGCATAGGAAGAGTGAGCTAAGTATGGCAAGTGAGGCTGGGCTGTAACACCCTAATCCCTGTCCCCAGTGACACACTTCCTCCAGCAAGACTCCACCTTCCAAAGGCTCCACAACCTTCCCAAACAGCACCACCAGCTGGGGATTAAGCATTTAAACACAAGAGGCTATGGGGGACCTTTTACATTCAAATCACCCCACTGGGCAATGGCAATAAATTGCAGTTCACTATCAAGAGAAGAAACAACGGGTTCTACAGTATACTGTGTTTTTGAACTGAGATGTCCCATTGCTCAGGGCTACTATGGGCATTTAGGTACTTAGGATACTTCAGGCTCACAGTGTGCTTATTATGCCATGATTCCCTAGTCAACAGGGAAGCACTTGTGTCCATGTGAAGACAGAGCTCTCCAGAAACAGTGAGGGAACACACATGGATGCACACACATGTAATCCCAGCATTATAACCCTAGGCAGGAGGATGAAAATTTCAGGGTCTCCCCGGACTGTGCAGTGAGACCTTGTATCTAAAGCAAACAAACAAAAATTCACCCACTTGAGACATCCTTATTACTCACTCAGCCACACTGATGATAGTGCTAAAATGAAGTTAAACCCAGACAAACAATATTCAATACTAGAACAGAAGAACAGACTGGAATGGGATTTTTTAGGAACATGAACTAGGGAAACCAAAAGAAATTATATATTTCTTCAATCCTCAGTTTTCTCCTCTGCAGAATAGATAACAATTTTTTAGCACCTTTATTAAAAAGTTTTCATCTTCCAACTACCTGTCCTCTATCTATCTTTCTTTCTATCATCTATCATTGATTAAATGTAAACTAGACAAATAAAAATGTTATCTATTTGCAATTCATATTAAATTTGCACTCTCAGAAACTAGTTGCCTGTTCTTGCATAATATATAATTAAGATACTTATTAAAAATTAGTTCATTTGCACAGCATCGTGATGACCCATAATTCATACTTTTATAGAAATTGATGAGCTAGAGATCATTATCTAATAGTTATGTTAAAGAGTGTTCAGCTACACAGTGGTAGAGGACAATGCACATTGGTAGAGCACAAGAATGACCTGTTTCCTAGGAAATATGAAAACCATGGAGAAAACCAGTTGGCCTTTAATAAATGCTGAGCCAACCCCCTAGTCCTTCAGACAACAAACACTTTGCTAATGTTAAAGTCAAAGAGCTTTTTGCCATTCCCCTCTCACTGACGCCTACAGCTTGGCCATGTTAACCTTGGGGCTGCCTCCTGGTATGGTGGTTGAGTATTCCTCTGGGCTAAGAGGGAAGGCCACCTTCTCCAACCTAGACACCTGCACACCATCCAAGGCCCCTCCCTCACAGAGCAGTTTCTCAAGTCTCCCCCAAAAAAGCCAGCCTTTGACCCTTCCTCACTCTCTTTTTGGCTTTCCTGCTACAGGGGCATGCAACCCCCTTTTCCTCCCCCCTTGATCTCTCTCAATTCTCTTCTTTCTCTTCCCTCCCCACTTATTCCTCTCCCCCATTACAATAAAATCTTCAATCCAAGAAGCTGTCTGTCTTGGTCCTCCATTGTGAACACCAAAATCTAACAGCTACTAGATTTCATTTCATCCTCACAACTATTCTGTCTGACTTTAGAGAAGAAACCGATGCTTAGAAGCTAAGCTACTGATCCCCAATCTCATAATCAGTAATTGACTGAGCTTATTTTAACCCAGGGACATGGACTGCATAAAGTTTTATTGCTAAGAAATTAGAGGTAGAATAAAATTGAAAGCATATAAGTTATTTCATTCATCCATTCACTCATTTGTTTATTGTTATCACTGATTTTTAAAGATGATACTTTTAAAATTATTTTTTGAGATAGATAGGGAATATGGGCATGCCAGGCCTCTTGTCTCTGCAAACAAACTCCAGATGCATGTGCCACTTTGGATCTGACTTTACATGGGAACTGGGGAATTGAACCTGGGACAGGAGGTTTTGTAAGCAAGCACATTTAAGCACTGAGCAATCTCCCCATCCCATCTGTTTTTAATCAGGTTTTTGTAATTGTCTAATAGGATCCCTGAGCCCACAGGACTGAATTTGAGTTTTAACAATCTCAAGAGTAACAATATGAAGGACTAGGGAGTTGGCTGAGTGGGTACAAGTGCTTAACTTGAGTTCAGATTTCTAGAACCCACATAAAATCGGACAAATAGCAGTGAACATCTGAAATTCCAGCCACCTATGATGAGCTGGAAGGCAGAGACTGGAGAATCCCCAGGAAGTGTGTGGGCCAGATAGCGTGGTATACTCCATGGGACACAAGAGACCCTGCCTCAAATAAATACAGACTCAGCTACATAAGACCCTATCTGAGAGAGAGTGAGAGAGAGAGAGAGAGAGAGACAGAGACAGAGACAGAGAGGAAAGAAAGGAAAGAACGAGAAAGAAAATGAAATCCCCATGCAGTTTCTGTTGTTGTTGTTGTTGTGTGGGGTTTTTCTAGAGGCAGGGTCTCATGTACTCCAAGCTGGCCTCAGACTTGCTCTATAGTGAGTAGCTGAGGATGACCTTGGAGTTCTGATCTTTTTGCCTCCAGTTTCCAAGTACTGAGATTCTAGGACTTGCCTGGTTTTATGCTGAGAATGGAACCCAGGGCTATGTATGCTAGGCAAGCACTCTATCAACATCACCCAGTATGTACTTGGTTTTAAAAAGAAATTTCACAATGCCAGGTATGATGACATATTCCAGTAGTCTCAGCGACTTCAGAGGCTAAATAAAGCCAGCAGATCCCATAAGTGCAGGAATTCAAGGCCAGCCTGGGAAACAAGTAAAGAAAGAAAGGAAGGAAGGAACAAAAAACTTGAAGCAGCCACTTTCAATTCTGTATTTGGAAATTACATTATTTCTAAATTATATATGTATGCAAATTTTATGATCTATTGATTTCCTAAGAATGATAAAGATAGTGATTTCTTGTTCTGAGACAGGATCTTAGTATGTAGGCCAGGCTGACCTCAAACTCAGGGTCCTTTTGCCTCAGCATTGGAAGTCTGTAATTATAGGTGTGGACTACTCTGTCCAGTCTGAGCTTTCTTAAACCACTTCACCTTCTTAAAAAAATACACGATCCTGTCATCATTAATCCTCTACAGTTCTATCAAAATGTCACGTAAACCAGTAATTGGATTATGACTTCCAGGACTGCATTTCTATTCGCCACCTAGAGCCAAGTGGCATTCCGATTGTTTGCTTTCTCCTTGTTTCTTTATATTGGATCTCTTTCCTTTCTAGGTATGTACACTTTTTCTCCTAAGGTCAGAACAGATTTAGAAAATGCTAGCCGGGTGTGGTGGCGCACGCCTTTAATCCCAGCACTGGGGAGGCAGAGGTAGGAGGATTGCCATGAGTTCAAGGCCACCCTGAGACTACATAGTGAATTCCAGGTCAGCCTGGACTACAGCGAGACCCTTCCTTGAAAAACCAAAAAAAAAAAAATGCTTATAATTTTTTTCTAAAGCTTTGTAAACATCAAATAATCTGTTACTTTTGTATTTTCTGTCTTGAAACTCTGCATTGCAAAGCCTCCTCTTTCGGTGTGGACTGGTCACTTTCTCTGAAGCTAATACCCGTTTGTCGTGCTTTTCTTCTCCCTTCTTCTTGGTTGGATTCTGGTCTCTGGGTCCCATGATGTCTTGGTTTAGTTTCTGGCTCATCTTTGCTTCCTCATACGCCTTCATTACCATCCCATAAGTTTCTGGAGAGAAAACCGAAAAGCACTTGTGTTCAATCTGCTCTGTTTAATTAGGAGTCCCCAAATCACATTTTCTTCTGAGCCAGTTTATACTGAGAAAGCCTTTGGCAATGGGATTAGACTTGTTGTCTTAATGGATTTCAAAGGGGGGGGGGTAAATATAACTCCAATTTAAATTGCCACTAGCTGCAAATGACCTCTAACTAAAAGGAAATATGTATATAACGTGACAGCATGGATACCTGCTATAAAGTTATGTGCCTATTCAATGATCTGCAGTAGGCCAAGGGGAAGACGAAGTACTTCTTGTGATTTTTCCAAGTCTTCTGAGTGGATTTAAAAACACATTACTTTCTTTCCAATACAACTTCACCCTTCAATGTAAAAGGCTTTCGCATAAAGCAGTAGCTGCTCCTCCATTGACTAAGTATAGTAGAATCAACTTTCATAATTAAGAGGACTATAAGGCATGAATTTTTGGGTTCAGGGGATGTCCTCCAGATTTATAAATCTTAAATTTTGGGTTCTTTCCTACTTTTTAATGAAGAATAATAAAGACAGAACCAAGAAGGACAAACTATGATTACTGAATTTATTTGAGGAGAAATTACAATTTGTGGGGTTTATTTAAAGAGAAATGAATGGGACGAGGAAAAGATGAGTGGAACATTTTCAGGTGGGAAACATATTTCAGAAAAGTGGAAATTAATGAGAAATTGAAGCTTAGAAAGTAGAGTTGGAATGAGGCCGGGAACCCATGAGAGCTAGAAAAATGGAGCCTTACGAAGTGAAGTTCAGAAAGGGTTGCAAACATGTTTAAAGCCAAATCAACTGAGGTTTAGAAGGTGAAGTTAGAATGGAGCGGGACCACGTGGAAAGCCAGAGCAACTGGGGTTTGAAGGTGAAGTTCAAAAGGGGCTGCAAACACATGGAGCACCCATGTGGCAGACCCCAGTGGCAACCCGCAGAGTAAATTCAGAGACCTTGAGATAGAGCAGGGAGGTTGAGGTTAAAGTGGGGAACACACTTGACATCAGCTCAAGGGGGTGAGTGGGGGAAGAAGGAGAGAGTCCACATGTCTGATCCACAGTGGGAATCCACACATGGTGAGTTAGAGACCATCAGACAGACAGCAGAGAGACCAGAATTCAAGAGACACTAAAAGATAGGGTTAGGTCTCCCTTCCCCACCCCTCCAGACCGCAGAGTGGGGCTGGGAACCGAGACTCATGTTGGGGAAGCTCAGACCATACCAGAGGAGGATGAGAGGGTCTCAGGAAGAAGAGCCCAGGAAGCAGGGGGGGGGAAGGGGGGACTGTCACCTTTATAGGGTTTAGGTCAGGTAGGCAGGGAAAGATCTGATGGATCCATATCTGGGTGGGCCTGGGATCAGCAGGGTGCTAGATCAATGTCAGGCACGAGTTCTAATCCAAGTTCATTCTTGTGTCATGAGAAATCAGGTGTTTGGCATCTTCTGGTCTCCTCTGGGCCTCTGTCCCTAGCTAAGACCTGCCTAGCTTTTCTCTATTCTGTCTCAGTACCAAACACACTAATAAATAGTTTTACATTAGATTTAAAATTTTTATATATTGATTTATTTGCAAGCCAAGAGAGAGAGAGAGAGAGAGAGAGAGAGAGAGAGAGAGAGAGAGAGAGAGAGAATGGGAGTGCTAGGCCCTCTAGACACTGCCAACAAACTCCAGATACATTGCCACTTTGTGCATCTATCTGGCTTTATGTGGGTACTAGAGAATAGAACCTGGGTCTTTGGGCTTTGCAGACAAACACCTTAACCACTAAGTCATCTCTTCAGCCCTACTTTAGATTTCAGACAAATATTAGATATGGATTTAGCTTTAAATAAAATTATTAAGAAGTAAAAAATTAGACAATAAGATAAGGCAAAAATATAAGTAAAATTAGTGCAAGGAAAGACTTCTAGTTTCTATAAGTTAAAGGCTTTGGAAAGAATTATTTCCCTACTAATAGTGAAAACAAATCCAAGGTAAGTTTTTTTTTTTTTTATTTTCTCCCAATAATAATTATACATGTGGCAAGGAAGTGATATGAAGAAAGGGTGCTGAAATAACTACTACTTAAGTAAATGTAACAGATCCTTATATAAGTACATTCGATCATAGGAAAAATAATGTAAATTGTCCCTGAGAGTTGACTAGCTGGGTGTGGTGGACACGTCTTTAATCCCAGCACTCAGGAGGCAGAGGGAGGAGGATCACTGTGAGTTTGAGGCCAGCCTCAGACTACAGAGTGAGTTCCAGGTCAGGCTGAGATAGAGTGAGACCCTGCCTCGTTTCCCTCCCCTGCAAAAAGAATTCACTAAATTGTCTGAGACAGAAACAGTAACACAAATGAAGCTATTTGGGGGGATATTTAAATAGTTGAAAGAGAAAAGGAATTTTCTGCTACAGGGAATTTAATCCTATTTTTTTCCCTTCCCATTCTGAGACATAATAAAAAAAAATCATCACATATGAAAAAGTAACCATAGAGTATGATATCTAGCTAACAGCGTAACAATGCGACATTAATTGATAATGTCAGTTTACCATTTAATTTAACTTTATTTTGTATTCCTTTTTGTTGTTGGTAGTGGTGGTATTTTGAAACAAGGTCTCATATAGCCCAGGATGGCCTTGAACACTTGATCTTTCTGCCTCCATTTCCCAAGTACCAGAATTACAGGTGTGCACCTCAATGCCCGGTCTTGATTATTTTAAAATAACCAAGGCATAATGGTAAATGTTTCCTTTGTCATGAAGAGAAAACAAAAAGTGAAAAAGAAATCTCAGAAGAATTTAGTGTATGGCGGCATGGGCGGACATGACTTTCAGCTCCATGTCAGCTATAGACAACCACCAGCTACAGGCTACATAATCCCATTTGTCTTTCTTTTTGCTTCATGGTGCAGTACAAGATAAATCATTAATTCTTCTTTAAAACTTTGCAGCGGTGCGGTATTTCTTCACTTTAGATCAAAAGGGAAGAGACTAAACTCTTGTCATCAAGAAATGTGTGTCCAGAGATCTCTGGATCCATAATTATAATTTTTGAATCAAAGGACCATAATCACAGTTGTCAAATGGTCTATAAGACTATATAGGTCTATAAATAAGACTGTTTTATGGTCATTCTCATCAGGATATCTGTTATCCATTAGCCATTGTTTCCAATGATGGCACCCATGATTTTTAGGGCTTATTTTCCCTTCATTTTGTTTGACCAGCATGATCTAACAACATGAAAAACATGAAAGGATTTTTTTTTGGTTGCTAAAATCCATAACTTAATGCAAGATGAATAACCTGCTTTCTGTCCAAATAATTGTTTAGCCTGCCTTCCTGCTATCACGTACTCAATGTGGGGTGAACTATGGACAGTGTTCAGCTCTAACCATTCTCAGTGTTGTATTGGGATTGTCATGGAATCTTTTGTTTTGTTTTTGGGTTTTTTTCAAGGTAGGGTCTCACTCACTCTAGCCCAGGCTCACCAAGAACTCAGGCTGGCCTTGAACTCACAGCAACTCTTCTATCTCTGCCTCCCAAGTGCTGGGATTAAAGGCGTGAGCTACCAAGGCAGGCTTTGTCATAGAATTTCATTGAACATCTTTACCTTTATTAGAGGTTCCTTGTATGTATAACCAATACGAGGTCTACCACATAAGGATATTGAGCTTCTAACAGTTTATTGTGGCACAGATGAAGACCTTCTATGCTTGGCACACTCCAGCGTGGCCCTGATGTTCCCTGTCTCTGGATATTCATGTCCTTGAATCAACTCCTCCTCTTGAATATGGACATCCTCTGTGACTTGCTGTAATCCAAAGTATTGAGAATTGCTCCTAGGATAACATTATATACCTTCCAGAAGTCCTTTGTATAAGACCCTTTCTGTACTAGCTGGATGAAGGGATGGGAAACATGGCACAGAGCAGACACACAGGACCATTGTAGTGACTTAGTGACTTGAATGTGAAATGGCCCATAGTAGCATGTATTTGTGATTAAGCCTCAAACTCAATCCATAGTTGGTAGCATTTGGGAGGTGGAACCTTTCTGGGGGAGGTGTGTCACTTGAAGTAAGCCTTGGGGTATTATATGCCAGGGCCATTTCACTCTCTTGATGCTGCTTCAGCTACTGTAGCAAGATGGGATATCCAGCTTCTGCCATGCCATTGGTCCCTCAAAAAGATAAGCCAAAATAAACTCTTTCCTTCCATCAGCAGTTTTGGATGGGTCTTTTGTCCCAGCAATAGAGTTAACTGCAACAACCATTCATCCGCCGCTTACGAGGATTCTTCTCCAGATGAGCTTCAGATGACAGTGCAGACCAACCAGTGTTTCGATTTCAGTATAGAAAACCCAGCTGAGCCATACTCGACCGACCAGAAACTGAGATAATAAAGCTTGGTGGCTTTAATCATCTGAATTTGTGCTAATTTACTAAATAGATATAGAAAACTGAAACAACTTTACTCCATGGGTGAACAGAAGAACATAAGAAATAGAAATATAGAATAAAATGTTTTTTTTTTTAATAGAAAAGTACAAGGAAGTAAAGTTAGTGAAACCTTGATAAACTAAATTCTAGAGAATGCAAGTGGTGACCAGCATCCTTGGAGGAAGTTTCTGACTTTTAGATTAGTGACTACGGGCCTGCCATTGATTGGAAAAGCTTTCTGAATGGAGAAGACATTAGTGATGTTCCCAAGTGACACCTGTGCAATAGTCTTTGGACCCTTTCAATATTTCTAGCCAATAAGTCATTTGACCTTATGTATATAAAGCATTAATAACAGACAACTCTTGCATGTTAGCCCTACTCTGCTTCATAAAGGATCAAAGTAAGGGACAAAACATGTAAATAGCATGCCTATGGTACAGGAATTTTGGGTTCTTTGTATACCAATGCACCGATAATTTGGGGTGTTCCCGGATTCTTATACTATGAACTTGAAGAATGAAATCCACTGACCAGAGGATAAGGTTCAGAAGGATTTCATTATAGTTTAGAGCTTTAGGAGGAAGAAGAGAAGGGGTGCTGAAGCCTAGAACCTAAGAAAAGGAAGCAAGGTGGAGCTCTTGTCCAGGGAGGCAAGAGAAGCACCATGAGAGAAGGAAGACAACTCTTGCCCAGAGAGGCAAGACAAGGCTGAGAAGCCTCCCCTCAAGACTCAGATGTACGGTTTCTATGGGGTGTGGCTAGGTAGCAAGACCAGGTTGGCAGGTTAGCTTAATCTAGACACCTCTACTGGAGGGTGTGACATCCAGGTTTCTGCAGGCTTAGTGAAATTTCCTTCTTGTAGTCAAGAAATGAAAAACCATTCACTTTGGGGGTTCTGTTACCCTTACTGCCTAGCCAATTTCTGTCTCCTATCACCTACATTGCCACTTGTGACAGAGCTAAGATTTGAACTCTGAGCTACAGAACCCAAGTTGAAGTCTTTTTAAGCCAATGTATAGTTGTGATGGTTTGATCCAGGTGTCTCCCACAAACAAATGAATATGTTCTGATAGACCAATCCTCAGCTGATGACAGTTTGGGTTTTACAACCTCCATGAAGCTGTGTTGTTGGGGGCGGGCTTATGGGGTTATAAGCCAGCTTCCCCTTGCCAGTATTTGGCACACCTTCCTGCCGCTGTTTGCAGTGCTGTGGCAGAGGTGATGTCCACCCGTCTGCTCGTGCCATCATCTTCCCTGCCAGGATGGAGTCTCCCCTCGAGTCCGTAAGCCTAATAAACCCGTTCCTCCACAAGCCACTTTTGCTCAGGTTCTTTCTGTGCAGCAACTAGAAAGCTGACCACAACAGTGATATCCAGCTTGCATGTTCTAGCTTCCATTTTAGGGCTTCGTTTTATTCGCCGGTTCTTCTGTGTATTCACCACCCATGTGGACCACTGCTGTAACCAGAGCTGAGGTCCCCAGAAAGCATGTCAGCAGAGCACTGAGGAGTGCCTTCAGAATGGACATCTGTGAAGGAGGCCAGCAGGGTTAGGCAGAGAGGACATTGATGGAAAGAGAGCTTCAGCTGACTTCCCTGTGAACCTGGGATGAATTAGAAACTGTGAGTGGAGACTCAGGCCAGCCAATGAGGCTCTGCATGTGCCAGACATGGCATACAGGCTGTGTTTGAGAAGGAAGCGTAGACTTGGGGGTGTCAGCTATCTTAACTCCTGAAGTCTGACAATTGCTCAGAAGGTTTCCCCAAAGCCTTTCCATCCCAAAGGGGAATCTGAGCCCTGTGGAATAGCATCCCCTACATGGGATTCCAGTGTACTTTAGCCATGATGATGTGCCCTATTTGGGATCGCTCCTCTGTGACCCATTCCCCCCATTACACTTCCACAAAGGCCCCTTTGTAGTTACAATATCCAGACTGTATTGAAAGGAGGTGAAGAAGGAAGGGTCAGTGCAGTGCTTGGAGGCAAGGACATGTGTAGTGTGGTGACCTGGGAACAGAAGTGGGTTCTGGTAGCTGGTGAACTGGAAAGGATTGTTTTGGCCAAGCCAACAAGATTTTTCCAACAATTCCAGTTGGCTGGTAATGTTTTAAAATGTCAAGACTTTATAAAACAAACAAACAAACAAACGAGCAAATAAAATCCCAAATGAGTTATTCCTAAAGAATTGCAAAAGTGGATCCCAATATCATTTGGCAGGGTAACCCCATGAGAGCCGTTCCCTTATAAGGGCGTGGACCATTTACTCATTTATCTTACCTGCTTGTCTCAGTGGAGATTTGATATTGTCACCCCTACTGAAGACTTGCAGGGGCATTCTGGAGAGGAGCCTCCATCTGGCTCTCCAATTGAGCTTCAGGTTAGAATTAGATCTCAAGATGCTCTGGGAAGCTTTTAAAATTCCCAGTGCTCAGGCACATGCCTGATCAGTTAAATCAATATCTGAGTGTCAGGTCCAGAGTCAGGATTACTGAAACCTCCAGAGAGACTGAATATAGAGCCAAGGTTAAGCACCACTGAGGCTAAATGGAGAAGCCAAAGGATGTGACAGGCAGACAGCAAGATGATACAGTTAAATCCATAGCCCCTGTATGCCCATGACCCCAGAACACCTGAGAGATGCTTTATGTACACATTTGGGTAGAATACACAGGAACAAAGATTAAAGGATAATCAAAGCAGGAAACTCTGAGAGTTACTTGCAGCTGATGCTCCTATAGACACAGCATCTGGGTTTAAATTGAAGGACTCTCATTTCATTTAGCACTGACAATGGACACATGGATCCTCCCAATACCACTTCTAATTTTTTCCTAACAATTTTAAAGTCTTATTCGCCCCCTCCCTCCTTTCTTGCCTCTCTCCATTCCCTTCCCTTCCCCTATCTCTCTTTTAAAATATTTAATTAGTTGTATGTTGGGGGGATGTCATGCCAGGGTCTTTGTCACTGCAAGCAAACTCTAGACACTTGAGTCTCTTTGTGCATCCAGCTTACATGGGTGGCTTGGGAATTGAACCCCAGCTGGCAAGCTTTGCAAGCAAGTGCCTTTAACTGCTGAGCCATCTCCCCATGCCTCCCTTCTTTTCCTTCCTTCCTTCCTTCTTGTCTCTCTCTATCTCCCTCTTTCTCTCTTTTGTCTTGGAGGGTTGCTGAAGATAAAAGGATCTCGGGGTCTTGCACATGGTAGGCAAGTATTTTCCCATTGAATTTCAACTCCAGCCTCACATCTCATTGCTCTTATTTAGTGCTTTATCTACTATTAATTCCAATTTAATCTGTTTAGCCACCTGCATAAATACATATGCATATATATATATATATATATATATATATATATATATATATGTGTGTGTGTGTGTGTGTGTGTGTGTGTGTAGGAAGTACATGTGGAAAAGTCATGTCATATTTTTCATTACTTATGTCACTAAGATTCCTGAGGTAAGCAGTTGTATATGACATTCTTGGGCAAAATATTCTTAGATCTAAAAAACCAGGGCTGAAGGTATGGCTCAGTGGTTAAGTGAACTTCCTGCACAAGCATGCAGGCCTGATGGGGCCAGAAACCACTGAGCTTGAATCTCCAGAACCCACATAAATAGCTGGCCACATGCACCTAGAACTCCAGTCCCACAAAGGGGAATAAAGACCAGGGAATCTCACGGGCTCAATAAGAGAGTCCAGCACCAAATAACAATGGGCAGGACAGCAATGGAAGGTTGACACCAGATGTTCTGCTCTAGCCACTGCACAGGAGCACCCCTCACCTCAGCCAGCACATGGGGCACTGTAAAGGCACATACCTGTACATGCACCAAACACATACACACAAGCAAAAAAGAAGAAAAATAGATTCAAATTTTTAAGTGGAAAACTATCTTCAGAATTCCTGGTTGTCCATCATTTGTGCTTTCTGGGTCTTCCTAGGAATTTGGCATACAGTTGGTGGCTCTAACATCTGCTTCATGGAGCGCCCTCAAGCCCATTTGTGGAGTGATCTAAATTTCAGGTGTTAGAAATTAGAATTACTGTACTTTTTTCCCCACTAGGTTTAATATGGCTCAAAACATCCAAACACACACACTCAACATCTAGTGAAAAGAAAGCCCAGAGATACTTTGACCTTCTCTCCACCAATTCCCACTCAATCCTAGAGAGTTTGGCTAGAGCCCATCCAGTCACCCACCAATAGAAAAACCATTTGACTTCTGCATTCAAGTTCCTGTGACAGAGCCAAGCCATTAATACCGAGTTAGTGGAATTGGCTACTTGTAAACACAAAAGACTCTGCTTATGTCCACAAATCTTATTTGGGCAGTCGACAGATTAGTCCTTATTTGGAAGGAAACCCAAATGGAACCTTCTAACTGGATTTTCCTGTCTGCTTCAGCTTCCTCACTGCTTCTATCCAAATGCACACGTATGTCCACCAGACATAAATTAGGATTAACAATTTGACAGCACTGTTTTATTTAAAGTAGAATAACTACATAGGGACACATAGTAAAGTCAACATTCCAGTGACATTCTAAACTGAAAAAAATTCCTGTTCCACAAACAAAGGGGGAAACAATGCAATTACATGATGGCACTTGTAGAAACTTCCTGAATATGTGATGAAGTCCTTGCTGGCCAGTAAGTCTCCCCATCTCTTCCCCTCCCAGAAAAAAAAAAAAAAAAAAGTTGAAAAGAACAGGACAGCTGTACTATTCTGACTGAAACTCAATGGTGAATGGAGTGACAGATGCAGAGCCAGTGGCCCAAAGTGGGCAGGTCCTTGTCCCCAACCAACAAAAGACGGTGACAGTCCCAGAGCCCCATTTATTTCAAAACTTTGTAAGAAGCCAGCTGTCTTTCTTATATATAAGATGCTGGTACAAGGCAGTATTTACTGAGCAGTTCTCAGAACATCATTTTAGCTGATAATCCCAGCAAAACACTAACAGCTTATTGCCCTGTTCATACCTTCAGGACACGTCTCAAGAAGGAGCCACCCTGGCTGATCTCAGGATTACTGGCCAAAACTCTCAAAAGTAAAGTTGGTGGAGTTGAGTGGTAGAGACCTTGCCTAGCATCCATGAAGTCCTAGGCTCAATTCATATCACCACACACAACTGAAAAGTACAATTTTTAATCTTCAAAATGTTTCTTTGTTTGTTTGTTGTTGTTGTTAGGGAATAGATACCAGGACCTTGCATAGATGACTAGGAAGTGCTTTGCTCCTATGCCAGGATCTCTCCAGGTGGCCTAAGCTCCTGACTCCCTGCCTCTCAACTGTGGTGATTCCAGGTGCACACCACCACACCTGAAAATCTCTCTTTACACCCAAACCACCTGACTTTGTCTTCTTGTGGTCTTTTTTTTTTTTTTTTACCCAAAGTCATGGTTTCAATAAACTCATTAAACACATATTATATTCCTTACCATAACTTGAGTGGCTTTCTACTTTTTCTCTTTTCTATCCAGGGACTGTAAATATCTTAATATCGGGCATGGTCATTACTTATTTCCATCTAGACTAGATATTCAGTAAACAAGAGAAATTGTAAACCTTATCTCATCAGTGGCTCAGAGACTCTTGTACAGTGGACAGGACATCAAACTGAGATTCAGGTGCATTGAATGATATTTCAACTAATGTAGCAGGAAAAAAAAATCAGTGAAATCAGAAACAGAAACCGCTTTACTAATTTATAATTTGGTATTCATTTCATTATAACTTCTTCAAAGGGATGGAAAAGCTTAATTTTAGATAGAGCATTTTCAAATCAATTTCTTTCAGTTGCTCAGTAATAAATTTCTTTTTTAAAAATATTTTATTTATTAATTTTCAAGCAGAGAGAGAGAGAGAGAGAGAGAACCAGGGCCACCACCTTGTGGGTCTGGCTTATGTGGGTCCTGGGGAATTGAACCCGGGGCCTTAGGCACTGGCGGCAAGTGCCTTAACCCCTGAGCCATCTCTCCAGCCCTTTTTTTTAAAAAATAAATTTCTTAAAGACAGAAATAATAACCACTAGCAGTTATCAGAAAACATGTTTTCTTTTATATGTGATTCCTAGATTTTATACAGGTACATATATATATATATATATATATATATATATATGTATATATATATATATATATATATATATCTTATAAAAGCAGAAATGAAAAGGTTAGGGATTTAGCTCAGTGGTAGAGTGCTTGCCTATCATGGACTAGACCCTGAGTTCCATCCCCAGGAGCAAAATGAGAACTGTCTAGAAGAACTAATGGAGGGGAAGAAATGGAAGTGAAGAGGGATATTGGAGGAATATTCTCAAGGTACAATATATAGTTACATGACAATGTCTTTATGTAAACACATTGTATATGAGTACAATGAATATATGCAATGAACTATTTAAAAGTAATAATTTTAAAACATAAATATATATTTAGGCTTTTGAAACATTTTATTAAAGTAAATAAACTTTCTAAGTTAAAACAAAGTGTGTATTCAGTACTCAGGGGTTTACACCTTCTTAAGGCCAGCCTAGGCCACACTGCAAGACCCTCTCTCACAAAACAAATAAGCTGGACCTGGCTGAGTAGGCCTATGATCAAAACACTCATGATGCTGATGCAGGAGGATTTCTATAAGCTCAAGGCCAGCCTGGGATACATAGTGAATACTAGGTAAGCTAGAGCTACATAGCAAGAGCCTGTTTCAAAATAAATAAATAGGTAAATTAATAAATAGCAATAAAATATAGTAATGTATTATACCCTATGATCTATTATTATACATATAAACATATAATTAAATGTGTAATTTAGATTTCACATTTCTAAAGTTTAAATTCTGATTAACCAATTCATACTGTAATTCTTAAATAAGGTTTGCACAACCACTAATGTTTTTGCATTACCTCAAAAAATAGTTCTAGGACTGGAGAGATTGCTAACAGTCAAAGGCATTTGTTTTCAAAGCCTGATGGCCTGGGTTCGATTCCCCAGTACCCACATACCAGATGCACAAAGTGGCCCATGCATCTGGAATTTGTTTGTAGTGCCAAGAAGCCCTGCTGTGCGCTCTCTCTCTCTCTCTCTCATAAATAAATAAATGAAAATATTAAAAATAAGAAAAAGAAAAATAGGTCTAGAAATCCCAGGCAGAGGTAGGAGGACTGCCCTGAGTTCTGAGTTTGAGGCCACCCTGAGACCACAAAGTGAATTCCAGGTCAGCCTGGGCCAGAGTCAAACCCTATCTTGAAAAAACAAAACAAAACAAAACAAAAAGTTCTAGAAATTACTGAAATATTGAAAGACTCTTGCTTAAAAGTGTCTATCACATAAGAATTAGACATTAAATTACATTAAATAATCAAATAACAGTAAGTATGTCCCATGGAGCTAATGATATGTATAAAACTTAATGTTCCCACTAATTTTTACATAAAGCTGTATGATTTTCACACCTAACAAACTGCAAAAATTCATCTACATTTATTTATAAGATGATTTTAAGCTCTAGGAATTTCATGCAGTTTGAAGTTGACTTTTTATCAGGAAGGAGAATAATGCTAATGAGTGCATATTAAGTACAGCACACTAATTCTTTAGAGATAAATATGTAATTACATACATTTCCAAAAGTGGGATAAATCACACATTAAGTTATGTAATAATGTAAGGACTTGTAAGAGACAAGAAGATGCACTTGATAGTCTTCAGCTAATTGCTTTTAATTAACATGTCTACATTACAAAACATATGAGAATTTCAAAATTAAAAATGTAAAATTATTCAATGCAAGAGGAATATGGATCTTTACAGCTAGAGGCGAGTCACCATCAGAAAGATAAGAGGTCTTATTTCTATCTCTACATATAGGCTAAGTCTAGACATTCATAATTATACCAATTAATTGGCCATTTTGGCTAAATTATGTAAATTGTCTACATACACTTCTCAAAGTACATAACTGCCGATGATGTTTTCACTTTGGCCAAGTCTACACTAAATAGCAAAATGAAGTGGATAATTAGAACAATTATTCTGATACTTTAGATCAAACATTAATTTAGGTAAAAGCAGATTTTTTTTTTTTTGGTTTGGATTGAAGTATAAATACTCTGCTTGTATTCCATAAGCATGTCAAATGGGTTTTTCAGTGGTTCCTGAAAGCTGATCGTACAGCAATTTTTAAATCAGAATCTCTAATTTTTTGAAAATTCCCAAGATGCCTAGGTTCCAGGATAGTATTTCAGACTTATTCAACCACTAGCTTACATCTCACTTCCTAAATTCATAGACAGTGTTATTGAAATTTATGGACATTTGAACACATAAGTAAAGTCACTGAAATTCTTTAAAAAACTTAACAATAAGAATGCAAGAAAGTATTCTTTATATTGACATAATGGTTATGTATTCTTTGCATTATGGTTATGCAAAAAATTCTCTTTTAGCAGGATTTAAGAGCAAAGAGCTAGCTGGGTGTGGTGGCTCATATCTGTAATCCTAGCACTCAGGAAGCCCAGGTAGAAGACCTCTCTGTGAGTTTGAGGCAAGCCTGGGGTACAGAGTGAGATGCAGGTCAGCCTGGATTAGATTGAAGCTGATTCCCCCACTCCTCCACGTACACTCTAAAAAGAGTAAAGAGCACTGATGTTCAAGGGTCTTTGTATGTGCATGAATAAAAAATATAAAATCCTTATATCTGGGGGGCTGAAGAGATGGCTCAGCGGTTAAGGCACTGGCCTGCAAAGCCTAATGACCTGGGTTCGATTCTCTAGTACCCATGCAAAGCCAGATGCACAAATGGCAAATGTATCAGGAATTCATCTGCAGCTGCTGGAGGCCCTGGTGTGCCCATTCTCTCTATCTTCTCTCTCTCTCTTTCTCCCCCCCCTTCTTACAAATAAATAAATAAAAATATTTTTTAAAAATCCTTATAGCTAATCAGGTAATAAGTATATGACTGACCTTTATCCCTTTATCTATCTGTCATCTATCTATTATCTATCATCTGTCTCTATCTATCTATCTATCTATCTATCTATCTATCTATCTATCTATCATCTATCTCTGTCATCTTTTCATTCATCCATCCACCTGTATCTTTTATCAATCTAAGGAGAAAATGTAAGCAATGGTTACAAAATGTTAGCAAAATGGTGACCCTACTCAAAGAAAATATGAACGTTCTTGGAAATTAAATGTTTCATTGTACTGTTACATCCATTTTTCCACTGGTTTGAAACTTATCAAAATAAAAAGTTGGGGAAAATGTACATTTTAAGCTCCACATAAAATAACTAATAAATATTCAGTGCCCGTCAACCCCCCATAAATGTGATATGCCTGAGACTGAAAATTCTGCAGTACCTTATTTCTTAAAACCATACTGTGAAATCTATACTAAACGATTCTTTCCAATAGGCCTTAAGTGAGCACTTTAAAATATTCCCAAGGTTTCCCATGCAGGGTATAGTTAAAGAGCATTCCACTTGAGATCCTTGCCTGAAAGGGCCTATAGAATTGCAAAGTATCATTATTAAGCAAATGTTCCTGGGCCCTTGGGTGGTTCACTTAAAACACTTTTCACTGTATTGAATATTCAATGCCAAAAGCACACTGTTCAGTGTTAAGATTTGCAATTTAAACCCAGTTGGGAGAAGTAAAAGGTCTTGTAATTTGCCTATACTGTATTGCACTGATGTAGTATCTTTCATTGATAATTAAGTTCCAAAAATATGAGTTAGATTGCGGGAACAATGGGGGAAAGCTAACCTTTCTATTACAGCCTCAGCTCTTGACTTCTTGTATTTAAGATTACAGATGCCCCATTAAATCGATTTTGTGTTTAATCTCCTCTTGAAAAACAGTGAATGCAAGTCCCCAACTTTCTTCCCTTTGAGAGAACCCAAGTATTTGACAATGAAAACTACAAGGCTCAAGCTAGATCATTAACACCGCCCACTGGGGGACAAGAAAACTTTAGAGAGCCTCTTTTTTTTTTGGGGGGGGGGTAGTTTTCCTCACTAAATCTCTCTGAGTTGGAATGCCAAAATAGACTTCAAATTGGATTTTCAAATAATTTATTTAGAGGAACCGGATTTGGGAGGATAGGGGTGAGCTTAAAATGATAAAATTAACTAGATTTAGTTGAAGTGTATAGGTTTCTTAAGCAAAGAAATTTCCAAACGTAAAATTGTGACTTATTTTTAAAGGTTCATTTAAAAAACTTTGTCTTTAGTTCTTTTGCTGTTTGTAAATCTTTTAGGGGCTCAGTAAGATATAAAACAACAATAATATGCGGGGCATAGAACTGAATAAAGAGATGAAAAAGAAGGCCTGAGACTGTCGTTAAATGAAAAGGGAAAGCTAGGCATGGCGGTTCAGTCCTGTTATCCCAGAATTTGGGAAGTCGAGGCATGATAATGTCCCAGAGTTAGTTTGAAGCCAGCAGGCTATAGAGTCCTTCACACACACACACACACACACACACACACACACACACGAGTGGAGAAGAGGAACTAGGGTCTGGAGAGATGGCTCAGCGGTTAAGGCTTTTGCCTGTGTTGCCTCAAGGTCCCAGGGTGGATTCCAGTCCCCACGTAGGGTCGATTCCACAGTCCCCAAGTAAAGCCAGCTGCACCAAGTGGCGCATGCATCTGGAATTTGTTTGCAGTGGTTAGACACTCTGGCGTGCCCATTCTCTCTTCTTGCAAATATAATGTTAGAGACCAGGAGCTAGTTTCCTTTTGAATTCGTGCAGAGGTGGTGAGATCCATTACCCTGGTATGGATCTTTGAGGAGGGAATGCTGGGTCATCCTCACCCAGAGAGCTGGTGTGGGGAAAAAAAACCAAAAAACCCAGTCAGTATTCAGTGTAGAGCCAACCTTGGAAATAGGTGACTACGGTGGCGAACAGGGCACAAGCAGCGGTAGGGTGGCCAGCTCCCTAAAGAGTGGTACCCAGCTCAGCTCCATCAGCACCGCCTGATGTGAGTGAGAGATGCCCACGACCATGAGATCCCCAGAAACTTAAGCAGAAACCCCAGGGATGGGCCGGGCGCCCTGGGTGGCAACTAGCTCTGAGAGATTCCCGTGTAAGAAACACGATTCTGTGGATTTTCTCCAGTCCAATCAAGGCCCCGGGTGGCGGGGGCAGGCTGCAGGGTCGGCTATTTGGGGACAGGGGAGGTCCCCGCGCGCACCCCGCCCCAGCAGCGCAGCAGGTGTGAGGTGGGCGGCCCGGGCGCGGCGGGTCCCTCCCGCAGCCGCGCGTGCCGGCCGAAGCCTCCTCCCTTCCCGCCCGCCCGCGGGGTGTGCGGGCCTCCGGGGGAGGACCGGGAGGAGGGACGGGGAGGGACGGGGAGGGACGGGGGAGGAGCGGGGCGGGCGGGCGGGCGGCGGGGTGGGAAGCGCCCTGGGCCCGCCCGGTCGGCCGGCGGAAAGTGGCTTTAGGGGACCCGCCTGGAAGTCGGTGCGAAACCACCGACCGCCCCGGGGCGGGGTGGCGCCTCCCCCTTGGCGGGAGCCCGGCGGCCGGGCGAGCGCGGCGGGAGAGCGCGGCTAAGCGGAGGGGAGGGCCGGGGCGGGGCCGGGCGGCGGCGGCGGATCCCGGGGCGCGCGCCGGCCTCCTCCGCCTCCCGGCCGCGGGGACGCGTGTCCCCCCACCCTCCCCGGCGGGCGATCGGGGCCCGGGGGGTGGGCGTGGGGACCCGGAGCCCGGGAAGGGAGGGGCCGACGAGCGTCGGGAGAGCAAATATTGTGACTACGGGGGACGGACGGTGTCTGCGGCGGAGGAGACCCCCCAGCCCATCCCCGACGCCGGGGAAACCCGACGGACCCCGGAGCTGTCACGCGCCCCTCTCTGACTCTCCGGGCCCAGATGCCCAGCGCTTACTTTAGACACTAGTTTCCCCAAGGGCGCGGCGTTACCAAAGCTGCTGACCTTCTTAGGACGCGCGACAGCCCGGGAAACAGGGCGATGACCACCTTTGGAGATCCTGGGTCCCTAGCCCGACCCTGCCGCCCATGCCTGGCTCGTGTACCCACTTTCTTTCCTTGTATCTTACGTGGTCATCACCAGGAAACCGACAGCCAGGTCATGGGTGAATCCGCATGGCGAAACAGCCCAGGCAAGCGGGAAACCCAAGCGGGGTCCTTTCTGAGGGTCTGGGGACAGTTGACTGCGCAGGGTGGGGTGTCCTCTGAATGGAACGAGGACGCCCTGAGCCCCTGCTTTTGATATAGTCACTTGGTCCTCATGTTTCTGGGATCTGACTGAGCTACGCTCTGTGGCGTCCCAGGTCTTTTTTAAAGTCAGCATGGGATTGTAATTTCCTCCTGCAGACTTCTAACCCTACAATTTCCCCCTCCCATGATGAACTGTTTTGGAATTTCTGTTCCTGAGTCTTGGCTGAGGAAGCTAAATTTTGATCGTCCCTGCTTAAAAAAAAAAAAAAAGTATTTTTGACTTGGCTGGTAAACGAAAGGCAGATTGCCTAATAAAATTATTTGTGACAATCAAAGACTGATTTTGAAGTTTTAAATACCACATATTAATCCATTCCAGGTATATTTGGGAACATTGACTACAATGCTTAGATGGAGCAAAATACTATTTTACATGTCCTAATATTAATCAATGAAATCAATAGTACAGATGCCTTGCAGCTTAAAAATTTGAATGGTTTGAGTTGATGTTGGCTGCTGGTTTGCTACACACCTCTTTTTAGAGTTCTATTTGGTATGTATGCCAAAATTCTAGAAATCACTTTGTTTTCTTTCTCTTGTACTCCAAGCTTAGAGGACTTCTTGAGCCCAATGTAGGAAAGTAATCGAAGTGGATTCTTTAGTTCTGCCCATACGTTTTAATGGACAGTGGCTTCCAACTTACAAACAGTGGACAGCATTGCATTTTGGTTGATAGCAATTGGTTTTTCCAACTTCACATGGGAGGGGATTTGCCCAAGTTAGATACCATTGAAGCACCATCTACAGGAAAAACTAGAGAAATTTCAGTCCTTAATAACTGCCCTTTGGAAAGTAATGGGCAGTCCATTTGTGGCTGTAAATGCTATGTGTAGACTTGTAAGCCGTGGGTTTGGGTTTCAGCGTCGATCAAAAACCAAAGTGTTTGCCTTATGAAGCCCCATTGGAAAAATGTTTTTAGAGCAATTACAGATATGACAATAATCAATTCATGTCTTACATCTTAAGGAATGTCCTCCTCCAAAACAGAGGAGATGTTTTAAAAGAATGGTTCATTTTAATAAGGACAAAGGAGTCAGAAAGAGGAATTATATTGGCTATGGCCCTTTAAATGCAGGCATTGCAAGAAGAAAAAGTTTGATCCTGTTCTCCTCAGCTTTAAGGCGCACCCTTCTGGTCCTTATTTTGAATGAAAATGGGGCAGACGCCTTTGGTGGCCAGCAGGGTCCTTGTGTTTTGCGATGTAGAATTTTCTTGGCTAATGTTGGTGAAGGGGGTGATTTGAAGTGCTGGTGATAAAGAAAGCTTAGTAACAGAATTCAACTTGAAATGATGGTGTGAGGATATTGTGGAAATTATCTGAGCAGTCACTGCTTTTCCAGAATTTATAAGCAAAAATTAGTATTTTATTTTCTCTTTAAAAAGCAACCACTGCTAAATACAGTACTTGATACTCGTTAAGCCTTAAATTAAAAATTACCCCTGTCCAGACCCGCACTTTTGTCTGCAACTGGAAAAGGGTACTTGGCACTGAGTACTGTGAATGAAGTTGCCCTTGAAGGTAGTGTTTAAGCCATCACTTCCTATGTGTCCAGGAGCTGGTGGAATTCTTTATTCCTAACACCTTTTTTATAGTGGGGATTGATCTGCAAAGTGGCTCCCTTTCTCTGTAGGCATGTACCCAGCCTCTCAGCCCAACAACTCTGAATTCTAGTAGCATAGTGCCTAAGGTGATCAGTGCTTCTTTAAAGAGGGTGACGGGCTGCATAGACCAGATGCCATGCAGAGAACTTACCTGACTTGTAGCTTAGGTTGATGAAGATAATCACTTGGATTCCGCCACTTAAGTACTCAGGCACAAGCAAGGCCATTGGACCAAGACCATTGCTGAGTCCTGCAATACTTACAAAAGGCAGCAGTGAAAAGTTCCGAGCATGAGCTGTGCTAGGGCATCATCCTCGATTAAGGGGTGGGCTGGAGGACAGGGATGGGGAGCACCAACTCCTGACCTAGGCAGCTGTGGGGGACACAGCAGGACAGATCCTGCCCTTGTACACCTAGCATACCTGGAGTTTAGGTACCTGGTACTGAGATGGAGACAGACTTCCAGTTTGATGCCTATCTCTAGCTGATTCAATATGACTCAAATGCCTGGCTACCTCTTTTACCAGGTAAGAGGGGGCCCTTGGCTCCCTTCATGTGGTGACATCAGAAAGCCTGTGGAGTTGCAGACAACAGCCTTTCTCTCTCTCTCTCTCTCTCTCTCTCTCTCTCTCTCTCTCTCTCTCTCTCTCTCTCTCTCCTCTCTCTCCTCTCTCTGTGTGTGGGTGTTGGCAGACATACTCTTTCTAAATAGCTTTTGAAGCTGTATTCTCATTTGTAATTTACAAACCTAGTAAATTTCAAAGAGCTTGATGATATTTTCAGACACCTTATTGCACTGTCAGCTTTCTTCCCAAATTAGGTTTTAGCTTCACTCTTGATTTCTAAGAAATGTGGGAATTCACACATCTGAACCTTCATATAGATACGGCAGAGTAGGAGGAATGAACTACTGTTATATATGACGATGGTAGATTTTTAATAAATATTATAGTTAAGCACACAGCCAGCATTTCAACCTATCTCACCAATGTGCTTAGGAAAGCACATATCTGCTAACACAGAAACCTCTTCACAAGAGTTTTTGGCCCTCCTGTCTTCCAAGGTGGCTTCTCATATCCTCACTTAAGAAAATAAAAGTGAATACAAGCCTGTGCTGAAGTTTTGGTTGGGATTCAATATTCTAAGCAAAATATGATCAACAGATGATAGTGGAGATGGAGCCAGGAAACAACTCCAGCTATTTAAACTGCCAAATGAGACATAAACTGCATTGTAAAAATCATCTGTAGAACAGGTTTTCCCATTGAAGGCGCTATGTGTTAATTACTGTGAGTTGGAAGGCTGGAGATCGAACGCCTGGAAACCGACTTTCACCCCGCATACGTAAACGGAAAAAGTGCTGAACTGCAGCCAGAGGGCTCCTGCTTAGACTCATTGCCATGCGTGCCTAGACATTAATATGTGTTCATGGAGGGCTTGTACAGTACGAGGTGTTATTTCCTTATAAAGAAACACCAGGTCTCGCTTTCCATTCTTCTTACAAAATTATTCACATTATTTATGCTACATTGAGCGATCTAATTTCTTCGTGATAGTCAGCTAATTGCTCTGGCAGGTAATTAGAAGCGGTTTACAACGCAAAGGGCTTTTGCATTGCCCCTTGGATTATTAAGTTGCACTGTAAATTATACTATATTTGCTGGGGGAAAATTCTTTTTGAGCAAGTTCTTTTCCTGCGATCTGAGATGAAATCTCCCCCACCCCTTATCCACAACCCTTCCTAGCCACCCCCACTGCCACCACACCCCCTGCTTTCCTGGACTCAGAGTCGAATGATTCTAAAGCACGCGATTTTGTTCGTGTTCACTGGGCTGAAATAACGTGGCCATTATGGCCTGAAATGGGCCAGGTTTGAAGCGAGCTTCCTGCACGCTGCAATATCCAGCAGGCATGTGGGAAAAGAGGAGTGTAAATGGGGACATCTGTTCACTGCTGCTCGTCTTACTCTTTCAGCCAGGTCAGGTTAAGGGAGTAACCTGTTCGCCACCTTTTTTCTTGTTAATAAGACTATTAGAAAAAAAGGGGGAGCACACACAAACAACGCTAATTGAGCTGACATGTAAGCAAAGAAACACACACACATACACACACGCACGCGTGCATGCAGTAAGGTAGCTGCTGAGTACCAAGTGGAACTGTGAAAAATAACTATTGAGCTCTTTCAGGAGAAAGGCACAAAACCTATGTGAACTCAGAAATATTTTCTATCCAACTGGATTTATGCAAAGGATTTTATGAACTCAAAGAATGACTGATTTTCTGGCTTTCATGTTAATGAAATTTACCTGAGAGTAAACTCCAGTGAACATTCCCCACCCCCACCTTAGGCATTTAAGTAGTCTGAGATGCCCACGATGTTGGCAATTGTTGGAATGACTTGGGTTATTTCTCAGGACCTGACAAGGAACCCCAAGTGGGAGCATCTTAGTTTGTTTCGTGTTTTTAGAAAGTGAGCCGTATCTTGGTTCACAAACATCACCCATCTGTATACCTTGAACAATGATTTGAACACATGTGTGGTTAAATCCAGGGACTCAGAGCAGCTCCTAGATTATTTGTAATTAAGCACAATTCCCAAAGTAACATTTATCTTCCCGAAACTGCGATTGCAATTGTCAACCGTCTGGAGGAGATGGCGGGGTGAGCTGGGAGAGGTGCCTCTTCTACAGAGCAGAATGAAAAGAAATCAATAGTGCTGAGGATAAGAATTTAGTAGTTTTTAACTCTGCATGTTAGCTGTGAGAAACTAATATATAATACCAAAAGAGAAAACAGCCAAAACAAATCTATTTTAAAAAAATCAGAGACAGAGTCATCTCTGTATATGTATAAGCATTTTTTTCTCCCCAGCCTTAAACAAAAACACATACCATTCACTCCAAATGATCAAACTCTTTCCCTACACATGCTTCCTTCATATTCGTGATGCAGGAAAAGTAAAAAGTATGGTAGAATGAATTATCAATTCATCCGTGGGCTAGGAAAAATGAGTATGAAGTATACCATAGAGTATATGCCTGCCTGGGAGCCCGAACAAGGCCACATTAACACTATCCGAAGATCAGATTATGCATGAAGGTACTAAAAAGGAGTGTGTGTTTTGTTTTCTTCCTTTACATAGGCTATACACAAAGGTTGGAGATTTTGGATACTTATTTTGATATTTTCATTTCTTTCATCTGTGACACTACTCTTAAGACGATTGTTTGTCTGATATATGGGGAAAGTTCTCATTTTCTGAATAGATACGATTTACATTACCCACCTAAAGGAAGTCAAAGCTCATAATACCCATGGTTAGATGGGTAAATGTCTTTTAATTAAACTGTTCCTAACTTTGGAATATTTTTGAAGTGCAAGAGGGCACAAAGATAAAACTTAAGGAGGAATGAAAGAAAAATATGAAGTCGATTAAGAGAGAGAGAGAGAGAGAGAGAGAGAGAGAGAGAGAGAGAGAACAAGGTACCCTCTTTCATTTATTCAAAAAACAGTGCTTTTCTTCCTTCCACAAGGGGCTCCCAGGCAAGGAGCACAAGAGTCACTGTGGCTTCTCGGTGGTCAATAAATGCATCCAATTACGTAGTGCCAGGAACGTAGGGACTTGGCTGTAAATGTGGCCGGACAGTTGAAACCGAAAAACCTCGCTAATAGGGGCTATTGTTCAGCATGGAAGTTCCCATTTTCCAATCAGGAAAATACAGCCCCCCTCTCAGCTCTAGCCGACTGATCCCTTCCCACCTACGGCCCAACAATCTGCCACCAGCGAGGGGCTTTTATGACCTCCCTTCCCAGGAAATGTTAGGGAACTTCTTAGTGAAGCCAACTGAAAGCAGGGATGGGCCGTGGAGCCCCGAGTCCCCCGACCCCTCAGGAATCCACAGGTCCACGCCTGGCCAGGTTTCCATTGCAGAAGGAAAGAAACTTTGTCCACGGTGCTGGGAGGGCTCCCTCCCACCGCCCCCTCCCCACCCCCCGCACCTGGCTCTGCGCTGGGCTTTAGGTAGTAGCCAGCGTGTCCCCGCGCCAGGTGCCCGCACCGGGGCGAGGGTGAAGGTGAGGGTCGCCTTCCCGTCTTAGCAGAGACGCCTGCCAGGCCAGCCCCGCGCGCCACCGCGTCCCCAGGCTCCCGGCGGGCGGACCCCCGCGGGTCAGCTCGCAGAGCTGGAGGGTCTGCCAACCCGCTGGAGAGCCAGAGGCTCCTTGGAGGCTTCTAGGTACCCAGCGGAGGTCCGCGCTCCAGTTCTTGCGCATCGCCCCCCCCCCCGCACCCCCCACCCAGTAACCTTTTCCTTTTTTCCTCCTTTTAGAGCATTGCAGACGCCGGAACACCCTTACGCTCAGAATGGTATTTGTGGTAAATGCGTAGCCGGACACTTGAAAGCCTGGATAACTTTGATGTTTTCCTCTACAAATTCTCAACGTATTGAATGGTATACATATTTTAATCTATTAACCAAACAGCCAGGCATATTTTACTCCCCACTTCTCCCCAGAAGGAAAAGCAAGGATCCAGGCTTCTGATTTGCTTTTAGAACCTCTGTTTGGTTGTGAAAACGAAGAGCTCCGGATTAGTCTTCAAACCCGCTTGCAAAAAAAATTAAAAAAAAAAAAACCCTCCCATTTTCTGCCCCATCTCAGGAGCTGTTGATGTAGATTGTAGCTACAAGGTGTTAGATGTACTTGAGCAAGTTATTCCCAGGATGTAAATTAGGTCCCAAAAGCTGTTGTCCAAATCGAAGAAACAGAGAAATTAATCTGGGAGACTATCCATCATCACCAGTAATAAAGAGAGCGACATGGATGAGACAGATGATATGATTAAGGGGCTGTGGTCGTTTTAATTAACTTTTTGCTGTCCTGTAATGATCAAACTGGTCACCAGACCCGGTCAATAAGCATGTTAATATCAAACAAATAAAACCTGGGATGATTAAAAACCTCCTGGTTTATTAAATTTGAAATTCAAATGAAATTTATGCTGCAGATGCATACAGAATGCTAATAGATTTTCACTTTATTGATAGTGCATCCCACAGGTTTGCAAGAAATAGCACAATATCCATCTACCCCTCGCCCTCCTGGAGCATTCAACTTCACATGGGGTGGGGAAAGTTTTAATTGATGTTAGGAAACCTGAACTTCTTAATTTTTCTTCTCCTTCCTCTCCAAACATCTTTGGTATCCCAATACAATACTTCAGAGCAATGATCGATATCATAACAGGTGAGTTGAGCTGTGCTGGGACCTAACCTGGGTAACCAGGCTGGCTGTGTCTACCTTGGGCTATACTCCTGTGGGCATGGTCAGGGGTCATTTCTCCAAAGAACTACAATTAATATCTGTTTCATTTAAACTATGACTTTTAATTTTTGGTCAGCTTTCTTTTGGAACTGCCTGTTTGATTCCTTAAAACACAAACACTAACTACTTGTTTTGGGGGGAGGGGACAGAAAGGAAGTGACACTGGAAACAAAAATTACTTTAGCTAATGCTACTGTGAAATGACCCCTCACTTATATAATGAGAGTAACCGGTGTGTGTGTGTGTGTGTGTGTGTGTGTGTGTGTGTGTGTGTGTTGTACATGTGTTGTATATTAGTGACACACGTAATTTTTCTAATGAAGTCATGTGCATTCAAACCTTTGAAAATCCCAAAATGCTTCAAGCCAATCTTGTGCAAAGGAAGAATCCAGTGTTTTCATTATCCACACCAACATTGTGACTCATTGTCATAGGAAGAATGACATGTGATTGTAAAGTGAATTGATATAAAAGAAAAAAAATCTTAGAATTAGGTAGCTGAAAACTGCAGTCACATGATGCTGAGTTTTTCTAATTCCTGGCATTTTTGAGGAAACAGTGGTTAACGCCTCTGTTTACTCAGACTTAGCATTTAACTTTTTAATAGTGCTGCCTCTTTTCCTTCCAGAAGATAGGAGGATAAAAAGATAAAATAACTATTCATAGAAAGAAGTCTTCCCTCAATGTTTTTTTTCTCCACCTTTGAGGATGATGGTATTGATTAGCGTTAAACCCCAAATTTGAACAACTGTATATTAAGGTCCTTAAAATGAATATCATTATAGAAGGAAGACCAAAGCAATGAAGTTAATTCTCTTTTATTTGTTAAACGGAGTTCCCTCCTTCCCCCACCCCTTCCTCCTCCTGGGCTGGCCTGTCACGCCTTCTCAACACGCTAAAATCATTCAGAGCTGCTTGCAGGGAGAAACAGGACATTTATGGTAAGCGTCAGCCTTCAGAGAAAGAAAGCAGTTCATTAATTTACTTCACACTTACTTCAGAGTAGGAGACGGTACCTTACCCCCTTAATCAATAGATATGCTGTGCAGTCAATATCCACACACGTGAAAAAGGGTCGGAAACTCTCACACCTCAAGCATCAGCTTCAACTTTGCCTGGTGAAATTTACACAAATGAGGCTGCCTGACTTTGGAGTTCTGCAAACCCCAGGAGGACTTTTTTTTTTTTTTATTGACATCTTCAGAAGTCCATACACTTGTGGTCAACAACAACAACATGTTTCCCAAGTCAAAACAAAGCAGTTCTTGGACCTAATCACATTTTAGTCAACTCCGCCTTAAAATGAGACTACTTAGAGTCTTCAAGCTGGGTAGAATATGAATTACTGTGATTTTTAAAATATGAATATTCATCAGGGCTCCAAGGACTGTTTTTTTTTTTTTTAAATCTACAGTGGTGTTCGGCTTTCTGTGGCTTAAGAAGTGCCCCTGTGGTGGCAGGAAAATATAATAACACAACTAATGGCAAAAATGGGGCCAACAAGTGACTGAAACCCATCGAATTTGAAGGAAGTGTCCAACGTAACACGTACAGCACAGGCTCCCATATTTCGGGCCGACACCACAGACGCTTCTATAAATGTGTCCCACGATTTGTCATAAGCTTGTCTTTCTTCTTGCATAAAAAGAACTCACAGATTTCAGTCAGTCTAATTAAACAGGAAGGCGCAGTGGGGTTTCCTGTGAAAACTTCTAAATTGGGTAAAATGCCCCTCAATTTCTCATCCAAATGAAAAAAAGCAACTTCTTACTTGTCTTCTCTATCTAATCCTTTGGGCCAGGGACACACACCCCTCCTAGAGTGAGACGTGCAGTTCCCAAGCAGAATCCCACCTCGGAAAAGGGAGGTGTGTGTGGGGGTGGCAAGAGGCTCCCACATCAAAGTAAAGACTCTGGAGCGCAGGCGCACACCGGCCCCACCTCACCCCCCCCCCCCGCAAAGTCCCTCTCAGCCTTCCTGGAGCGTCAGCAAGGGAAGGTAAATATCAAGTTTCTTTAGAAGTCTAGTGACAGTATAGGAAACTAAGAAAAAAAAAAAAAGTCACTGCGTTTTTTCGGTGCCAGGAAGAAGTTGGTGAGGCTGGTGGATCTTTCGCTCTTCCAATCTGCAGTCTCCGACGCACGTACACTTTACCGTATTGTCCCCATCCGCCAACCCCCCCCCGCTGGGTGCGCGCGCGCACCACACTCTCCACCCACTCCAAACACGCCACCGGGACCCCTCCCACCTTACCGCACCGTCCCTCTGCGCGCCCCGGGCTCGAGGCGCTCGGTGACAGGACAGCACCCTGACACCCCTCCTCCAACACTGCACAGCCCGGTACTCCACTCCCTGTCGCCGCGCGCAGCTCTCCTGCCACCCACGACACCTTCCCCTTTCTGCACTCGCTCGGTCCTTCCTTCCCTTCCACGCTGTCACCCTGACACTGTCGCGATCACCCCTCTCCCGTCGCCTCGGATCGGTCCCACTCGCGGCCCCACGCGCGCGCACACGCGTCCCCCCCCCCGCACCCGGCGGCGGCGGCGGTGGCGGTGGCGATGACCTCACGGCGCGCGCGCGGCGCGGCCCGGCGAGGACGCAGATTGGCTGGCCGCGCCTCCGCGGCACTTCAAAGCCGGAGAGGGAGCTACAATTGTGGTGGAATGGGCGGAACTGATCATTGTATTGCACACCTCTAAAAAAAACACTGCCTCTGATTTATCAATATAAAAAAGATCCTCTGAGAGGAGGAGGAGGAGGGCACTTTTGTGTGATGGCAACTTCACTTCTAGGGGTGAGTCTCAGGATTTTCTCTTGCTGGTTTAATTAGTTTCCTTTGATTGCCGACCGGAGGGGGTTAAAGTCGCCCGGGCCAGGCCACGGGCTATCAGTCTCTCTATTGAGAGCCCCCCCCCCACTTTTTAAATACAAGTGAGTTTGGAGAAAAGAAAGAAGGGGAGAGGGGGGCCGAGGCACGTTTTGTCAGCACAGGAAAAGGTTCGAAGGGCATTGAGACGAGCCACCTCGTAGCGCACGACCGCTCCCTACCCGGGGGACCAGCGCGCAGCCCATTTTCGATGCCTCGATTTCAGGGGTAAAGAGAGAGCAGGTTTCTCCTCCTGGGCATACTACAGATTCTCCCCCTTCCCCTTAAAAAAAATCCGCAGCCCGCCTCGCGTCGCAGGTACGTTGAACTCGTCTTGTTTCTACTATGATAGATATACTTTAAAAAAAAAAAGTAAATGAGCGAGCAGGCCCTACATTTTGACCCCTCTTTTGGCCTAGAAGAGCCACCCAGGAGAGGATGGGGGGGGGGCAGGATTTTCCAAGCGCTCTCTGAGATTTCAGGGGAAACTATTAAAAGCAATCCACTGGTTTCCCCAAAGTGTCTCGGCAAGGAAAACTTCCTCCCTAACCTGGACTTTTCGCTTGTTAGTTTCGAAGTGTCTGGGCCCTGGGGTGCCCAAGAGTGTCGCTTTAGGTGAGAATCCTCGTCCCACTATCCTTTAACGTGGCGCTTGGCTCCGGAATCCGACGCCGGCAGCCCAGCTTGTCCCCTCCGGTAGAGTAGGACGCAGCCCGGCGCCGGGGCTGCTGGGGGTGCCAGGTGAGCCGGGGAGCCCTGGGGACGTTTTGGAGGCGACCTGGGGACTGATGCACATTTCTCCCCTCCCTCCCCCCCACCGACCCTCTGCCCGCCTCCCCTCCCCCACCCGTCTCCCGGCCTCCCCGTCGCAGGAAGAACCGAGGTTGGGCTCCACTCCCCTGGCCATGCTCGCGGCTACCTGTAACAAGATCGGCAGCCCCAGCCCGTCTCCCTCCTCCCTGTCGGACAGCTCGTCGTCTTTCGGGAAGGGCTTCCACCCCTGGAAACGCTCCTCGTCCTCGTCGTCCGGCAGCTGCAACGTCGTGGGTTCCAGTCTCTCCGGCTTCGGGGTGTCGGGGAGCTCGCGGAACGGAGGCTCGTCCTCGGCGGCGGCGGCGGCCGCGGCGGCGGCGGCGGCGGCCGCGGCGCTGGTGTCGGATTCCTTCAGCTGCGGCGGCTCCCCGGGCTCCAGCGCCTTCTCGCTCACCTCCAGCAGCGCCGCCGCCGCCGCCGCCGCCGCCGCGGCCGCCGCCTCCGGCTCGCCGTTCGCCAACGACTACTCGGTGTTCCCGGCCCCGGGCGTGGCGGGGGGCAGCGGCGGCGGCGGCGGCGGCGGCGGCGGGGGCGGCGGAGGCTCGGCGGCGCACACGCAGGACGGCTCGCACCAGCCGGTGTTCATCTCCAAGGTGCACGCCTCCGTGGACGGGCTGCAGGGCATCTACCCGCGCGTGGGCATGGCGCACCCGTACGAGTCGTGGTTCAAGCCCTCGCACCCGGGTCTGGGGGCCGCGGGCGACGTGGGCTCGGCGGGCGCCTCCAGCTGGTGGGATGTGGGCGCCGGCTGGATCGACGTGCAGAACCCCAACGGCGCGGCCGCCCTGCCCGGCTCGCTGCACCCCGCCGCCGGAGGGCTGCAGACCTCTCTGCACTCGCCGCTCGGAGCTTACAACTCGGATTACTCGGGCCTCGGCCACTCGGCCTTCAGCAGCGGCGCCTCCTCGCATCTGCTCAGCCCCGCGGGCCAGCATCTCATGGACGGCTTCAAGCCCGTGCTGCCCGGCTCCTATCCGGACTCGGCCCCGTCGCCGCTGGCCGGCGCGGGCGGCTCCATGCTGAGCGCGGGGCCGTCGGCGCCGCTCGGCGGCTCCCCGCGCTCCTCCGCCCGCCGCTACTCGGGCCGAGCCACCTGCGACTGTCCCAATTGTCAGGAGGCCGAGCGGCTGGGCCCGGCCGGGGCGAGCCTGCGACGCAAGGGGCTGCACAGCTGCCACATCCCGGGCTGCGGCAAGGTGTACGGCAAGACGTCGCACCTGAAGGCGCACCTGCGCTGGCACACGGGCGAGCGGCCCTTCGTGTGCAACTGGCTCTTCTGCGGCAAGCGCTTCACGCGCTCCGACGAGCTGCAGCGGCACCTGCGGACCCACACCGGCGAGAAGCGCTTCGCCTGCCCCGTGTGCAACAAGCGCTTCATGCGCAGCGACCACCTCAGCAAGCACGTGAAGACGCACAGCGGCGGCGGCGGCTCGGCCGGCTCCGGCAGCGGCGGCAAGAAGGGGAGCGATACCGACAGCGAGCACAGCGCCGCGGGCAGCCCGTCCTGCCACTCCCCGGAGCTGCTGCCGCCCCCGGAGCCCGGCCACCGCAACGGCTTGGAGTGATGCG
>PVHP010002143.1:39911-95201 GCA_004024765.1 Zapus hudsonius
CTCTCTCTCTCTCTCTCTCTCTCTCTCTCTCTCTCTCTCTCTCTCTCTCTCTCTCTCTCTCTCTCTCTCTCTCTCTCTCTCTCTCTCTCTCTCTCTCTCTCTCTCTCTCTCTCTCTCTCTCTCTCTCCCCGTGGCACCCTGCTTGCTCCCAGTCTCCTGACCTCTCCCTTGCTCTCTACTTTCCCGCGACCCTCACTTTGTAACAGGGAAATGGACTTGGAAGGAACTGGAAATCAGTGGCCCGGCCTCTGGCTTGGCAGGTGATCGCAGCGCACCTCCCTGGCTTCGCTCCTCCAGCCCCAGGTCGGGCGAACTTTTAGAAGGCCTGGGCCTCGGGAATGAGACCAGGGTGACCCCTGTACCCGGGACACCCTGGGCCTCCGCGCAGGCTGAGCCAAGCTTGAGCCCGAGCCGTGGGGAGGAGGCCGGGTCGGTCACCCCGTCCGGGTGGCCGCGGACTGGGGCTCCTGGGGTCAGGAGATGAGCATCCTGGGCGGCCGGTCTGGCTGGACCTAGACCCAGGGTGCCGAGGGAGCCCTCCCTGCGTCCGCCGGGCCTCCGCTTTGTTCCCCGAGGTGGAACGGATGCAAATTTTAGCAGAGGGCAGTCTTGGAGAATCGCTGCCGCAGCCGTCTTTCATCTTTATAGCATTTTTTTTTTTAACTGAGAATCTTTTCAGGGGACGGGAAAAAGCTACCTTCTACTAGTTTCCTCTCTAGACAGTTTATCCCCTGCCCGTGAGCACGTCTTTCCCTCCAAACTGCTAATATTGATCCCAAAGTTATTTTGGTTGCATTAACTTAACTTATGGGGTGGGGGTGGGAGGAGGGTAGGTGTCTTTCTTATGCAAAAATACCCCTTTCCGGTAAGACCAGATTAACTATCTTTGTGTTTGTCTTTTTTCTACCTCGTTTTTTCAGTTCCCCAGCATAATCTCACAACCTTTTTTTTTGTTGTTGTTGTAAAGCCTTCAATTTGTATAGTACTCATTTCTGTAAATTCCTGCAATTCATTGAAGATTTTAGGGTTAAAGTATTTTTTTTTGTGATTTTAAAACTCCAGTGGAGAAGCTATCGTTTATATCAGACGAGGCTGTAGTTTAAATGCCAAAAGAAATAGGGAAAAATTATTAAAAAAAATCTTTGTAAAATATATCTGAACCTAATGGTTTGTACAACTGGAGAATCGTTCTAGATTAGTTACCACTTAAACATAATCCTACTGAGTGTGAGGGTGTGTGAGGTACAGCTGTCCAGGAGACGATTTTGTATAGTATTTTTCTTGTACATTACTTCCAGTAAATATTTGAAAATATATTGAAGTAAACTTGAGGTTTTTTTGTCACAAGAAAATATTAAGAGTTATTGTTGAGCTTCAGGTTTTTTTTTTGAGCTCATTTCTGGAGGTGCAGAGCCACACATGCACTTTCAGGGCCTAATTTTGCTCGAATATGAATTTAGATAGGTATCAAGCTGTAACTAAGACAATATTTGATAAATGTTGGATGACATTTAATTTAATGGAGCATGTACTTATTTGCATTTGCTGGCAGTTCAGGCATAGTTGAAGTGAGAGTTCTCCTATATTTCATAATAACTGGGTCTGCCAAAACCCATGTATTAAATAAATTGTCCTAGTGAAACTCGACTAACTTTGGCCTTTGTGTATTTCCTGAAGGTAATATTGTTAACTGTTAATAAACACTCCTGATACTACATTTAAATGTTTGCAGAGTCTGCAAACTAATTGTTCATTGTCATGTTGAAATAATTTGGATATTTCACATTGAAATGAAAAGCCTTTCTCTGGAACATTTTAGACTTGCATTTTAAATGCATGAGATGTAATTGATTTATTTGTAATATTTTAAATGGTATTAATAAACTTAGATAAAAGACTAGGTCAGTTAATTTGTATTTTTTCCCCCTTTTTAAAGAATGGACATTTGCATTTTATCTTCATTTTAAATGTCTAATTTAAACAAAATACGACCCTGTTTTGTGGTAATATTTAAATAATTACCTTTAAGATATTACTTAGATGGAAGGTCTATTTGGTAAAGCTGTGTTTTCTTTGTTTACCAAGAAAAAGATTATAGTGTCTAAGAAATTAATTATTTACCAGTAGGTTTAGCTCACAGCATCAGGATTTATTGACCTCTTGAAACTTGCACTAAGTCACCAAACAATTCAAAGAAATGTCCCCTTTCTGCTTCCTTCACAGTCTCCAGAAGGAGGCAGGTTGTTAGCCTTTGATTGCATTTAGTATTTAAAGGCCAAGCCTTACATCAGAAGATCAATACATCCAAAATAAAAACATGGTTTTGGGGATAACTTTTGTTGTTAGGAGGTGGAGGAGGTCAAGCTAACAAAAGCTTGTTTTTGGCATTCCATGTCTTAGCTAAAGATTGTTGTAGAGGTAAATATCAGTAGATTCCTGTTGAAATGAGTTATCTGTTCTTTTAAAGTCTCTAAACAGCCACCAAAGAAAAGGAAGGTTAAACCTTCATCTGAGAGGCTATTGTTTAAAGGTGTCGATGATGCCAATAAAGAAATATTGTCTTGTTATGTCTAAGTGCATTTAAGCAATGGGTGTTCCTTGAGCCATACATTGAAACATAAAATACTTTTAAATGTTGATTGATGTTATATCAAACTATTTCACTATTAGATTAATATTATTTTGAATCAAACTGAATAAAAAGTTAGTGTGTTGAGATTCTAATAAGTTTAGCTTCTTTCTTTCTGTTTGCATTCTCCCCATGCTCTGGTCAGTCTTGAGCTGAAACATTTCTATTGAAATTTATGTAAAGCCATGAAATGTAGAAACAAATGAAAATGCTGTGCATTACAAATATTATAAACTCTGGGTGAAAACAATGAGAGGCTCTAGTTAAGTATGTTTTATAATAATGTAGTTGGTGCCCAAGTAGCAGACAGTCTTAATCTTGCTGTGGACATATCTGAGGTCTCACCCTTAAGGTTGTAGACAAACCAGTTAGCTCTGATTCTTGGGTGGACTATATAGCTCTATACATGGTTACTGAAAAATAAAATAGTCTCTGTCACTTTCTTCCTAGGACTAACACAGAACACAGTTTGTTTCTTTTTTGTTGAAAGTTGCAGTGCTGAGGGCTTCGGAGAGAGCTGTTCTGGAGTTAAATGTAGAGGCAGGTAAGAGGAAAGCTGCTTGGTACATTGGTAATATCAGTTGCATTACATGCAGAATTGACATTGGATTTAAGAAGTGGATTATGCCAGGGAGAGATACTGTCTGGAGGATGATTATCTTTGGGATGCTTAAAAGAGACTGATTTTTGTGTTATATAGATGTGCAAACTTTTCTTCCTTCTGGCTCTCCGACTCTCTCTCATCCTTCCACCTTGGCATTGTTTTGTTTTGATGGTTATTGAGCAGGATTTCTAAATTAGTTGGACACAGGGTAGGCACAGTTCCTCTTTGATGTATGAATATCCTCTTTGGGGAGGACAGAAGGTGAAGTACTTTTTTTTTTGAATAGTTAGATAAAACATTTCTCACTAATGTCTGAGAGACTCACTCAGATTAAGCCAGAGCCTGGCTGTCACTCTGAATCAAAGGACAAGCTTCCGGTCTTACAGATCAAGGTAGAGTCAAACTAGTAGTTGACCCAGAGGTCAGGCCGGCATGGTTAGCCCATCCTTCAGAGGTTGGCAAAAGGTTGGCTCCATCAAATCTTTCTAGTTCCTCCCTCAACTCCTTTCTCCAAGCCTGAGTCTTTCCCTATTCTGCTTGCTTTTTATTTTTATTTTTTTTTATGCTCCTTTTACCTTTCTTTTTGGATGATCTTGTTCATTAAGGTATGTAACCGATTTGGTGAACCGACTGACAATTAAGATATTTTATGTTAGGTACTTAATTTAAACAAATGGGTTACTCTCCCATATGTACAGATACTGGCAAAAGTTCCTTGATGGGCTTGCCTTCTTGGCATAACTTCTGAACTGGGCTTTCTTGGCCAGGGAATGAATGCTCAAATTAAAAAGAGAGGAAGGTGATGAGATTGGGCTCCTGCATGGTAGATTGATAGTTCTACGAGCAATAATTTTGATCTCTCCGGTGTGCATCTGTAGGTGAGGGAACTAGATGGAATGCTACCAAAGGCTGGTGGAGAAATTTGCTGAAAATAAAGACTTTATTTATTATAGAGAATTACCTTTAAAAAGTCAGAGAATCTTTTTGGCTGGTAATTAAAGCAAACCACTTAGAGGGAGAAAAAGTATAGATTTGTTCTCTGGTGGCCTAAGAGACTGGTAAGTTTTGTTTTTGTTTTTCTCATACAAATAGCCTCAGAGATAATGATTCCAGATCCAGGTATTTTGAGTAAAGTTGCTTTAATATTCTCTCTCTGTCTCTCTCTCGTTTCTTTTTCTTTGGCGCTTCTATCCAAACAGGCATTATTCTTATGAAGATAACCCAATATATTACCAATCTCTCTCCCTCTCTTCCCTATTTCTCTCTCCTCCTTTTGGGTCCTCCCTCCCTTCTTCCTTTCTGGCCCAACAAATTCTATCACTGTATTTCAAGAAAATGGTGATCTGTAAAGAACCGAAAGGAGAGTATGGCAGTATTCATTTTAACATAGTGCTGTGGTTCTGAGTGGCATCTTTTGGAACCTTTGCTCTTATTAAAACAAACAGAACAACAAGGACCTTATTTGCTGCTTACGGGTTACAGAAAAGCCTGTGGTCTCAGGCTGTCCTGGGTCCAGGTAGCTGGTTCCAGCGGCCACGCTGTAGACCCTCTGCCCTTCCTATGAGATCTGCTCGCTGCTTTGCTGCTGCAGGCGGGGAGTCTATTTTCTTTTAGTCCCTGGGCGCGTGTTTAATTTAATTTAATTTTCTGTGGAGTCTCTAGGCGCGGGGCAGCCGCTTTCCGCATTAGCTCCGGTTCCTAAGGAGCTCTTGGGACCCGAGGCGGCTTCGGGGTGACCTGGCACCAGGCATAACGCGCTGGCTACAACCTGCCGCTTTTTCTTGTGTTTCAAGTCATCTTTTCAAGTTCAAGTGCTGGACTTGTTGGAAGCCCACTCCCACCTTTGCGGCTCAGACTAAGTTCTTGAAGGCCGCACGGTGCTCGGGCCAAAGTTTCCCTGGTTCTCATGAAGTCCCGATCAGGGGAATCCATGGCCCATCGCTTCGCCCCACCATCGCCCGCTACTCTCCCGGTCCTCCTCCACGTTCCCAGAAAGACACCCCTCCCGCCCGCCGAGACATCTTCGGGGGTCCCGGCGGGAGCGGCGGCGGGGTCCCCTTGCTTGCCCCGCGCCGCCTCCGAGCGCACAAAGGCGCGGGGCCACCTGCGCCTTCTGCGCGGACGGCGAGCGCCACCCTGTGCCCCGCGCCTGCTCTGCAGCGGCCTCGCCGGCTGCCAGGCCTGATGAGGTCCCCCACCTGACCCGGGGGAGCTTCCTTTGCGTTCTTCACTGGGCTCCTTGGACCCCAGGGAGTGAGCTTGGGACCCATATGGCCGTCCCGAGATGGCTACTGTGGCGCAGACAGGGCCGAGATCACTCCTTCCCCAGCCTCTGCCTTGTCTGCCCTCCTTCATAACTGCTCTTTTCTTGGCCAAAGTGCTGAGTATTTCCTAGCACGTGCTCCCCCCCCCCAACCCCCAGGCCACAAAGTGCACCGTCCTCCCAAAGCGGGATGTTTTATCCTGGTCATTTTATAGGGCTTTGCCAGACTCCAATGGAAGAATTTAACAAACCATCTTCCACACCATGACCATAAAAGGAACGAAACTGGGTATGGCTGACCAGGAAAACTGTGCGCCTTTTGATTTTAGGAATCAGTGGTTTAGAGACCTGATTACCTGGGGGAGGATTACCTGGGGGAGGTCGATGGGTGGTATCTGTTGACTACACCTCTTGAGGGTTTCCTTCCCCATTCTCTTCCCTCCACCTTTTTGGACAACTGGATATTTGGGTAACACTCTCCAGACCACATTTTGGTGATTTCTGGAAGGGCACTAAGAGAGATCAACCCCTTGGAAAAGATCATAGCGTGGGTGCCCTTTAACTGTCCTTCGGTGGAGAATGTAACTGCAGCTCCTAGGGGGATGGAGCGAAGGAGTCGGCCTTGGCACACTCTTACCACTGATGACAATTGTAGGCACTGCCAGGCCTGTAGGTCCTCCGGGTTGGCGTTCCGTGGGTTTCACTTAGATTCTCGAGCTAGGCCAAGGATGACGTCTGGCCACACGGTACTTGTTCGAGGCACCCTGTGACTGAACTCCCCCATAACTCTGCTTCAGCACTCCTTAGGGTAAGTCCCAGGGATCCGAGACAGGGTGCAGGACATGCAGGACCCCACCGCGATCCCCCTGAACTTAATTTCCCTGCTTTCGTGGACTGCATCCCTATGGCGGGTTAGGAAAAGGGGACTCTGTTAGGTGTAGTGTGCACGTCGCAATCAAAGCGAAGCCGTCGGGGGCCGCGGGCCTCCGAGCAGCTCCAGGATATAATTGACACGTCCACCTCTGGAGCCAGCCCCTCCCTCGTCCCTCGGACCAGCTGGGGAGGCAAGCCCCCACCCCACCCCCTCGCTCCGGGGTCCGGAAAGCCGCCGAGCGCAGGAATGCCGCCTTCTCTCACCCTATTGTGCCTAGGTGTTGCGAACCACTGACCGGCCAGCTTCCTCCTTTGATCTCAAGGCCCAGCCATTCTTTAGCACAGAGGGGTGAGTTTAAATTAAATTTCTTTCTCTCTTGATAAGTTCTAATGGGCCTCAGAAGGTGAATAATTACGCAGTAACATTTCATGGGTTGTTGGAGTGGGAATTCCCACTGCGCTGTCACCAGGAACAGAATTCCCCTGGACGCTGCTGCCTGCGAAAATGGAGCCACAGGTGTCCTTCCAGTCCCCACGCTCGTGCTCCAGCCCTTTCCTCCTTTCTCCTCTCTCTGTCCCTGCTAATTCAAGTTTTATTGGCGGCTTAAGAATCCTTTCAAAAGCAATACTACAAGATACTATTTTTGATGCTAAACATTAAAGTCAGGACAGAAACCACTGAGAAAAGACAGGACAGTGTTTTGCAGGGGGGGGAAAGTCTTGGCTCCCTGAGACAATTGCTGCCTGGAATTTGCCTCCTCATACCTGAACTTAGGCTTCTTTGAGTGAATTAATGCGCTCTTGCTTGATTTCCCAGGGTTGGAACCTGGAGCTCCTGCGGGTCATGGGAGGGACACACTAGTGTTCCGAATCCACCCAGAGTCTCTCCCGCCAGTTCAGACTTAGGCTTGGGTGAGGAAGGTCCCAACGAAGGGACCCTTTGCATCTATGCTAAGCAGGGTATTAGAACAATACCACAGCTCTCTGAGACTTCAACTTACATTTAATTGTCTGCCAAGCTTTATAGAAAATGGCATCAATAGTTTGGATATTGTAAATATGTGGTGGCATTTTGATACTCAAAAGGAAATCAAATCTTAACCAAAGAACTCTAAATTTGTCATTTCAAAGCATAATAGGATTCTTTCTTTCTTTCTTTCTTTCTTTCTTTCTTTCTTTCTTTCTTTCTTTCTTTCCTTCCATTCATTCACACCAGTGCTTCCTTCATTCCATGGTATTTCCTTGTTTACCTCTTTTAAATTTGTTCCCTTAAATGAACTGGGCTCCCACAAGCTTCAAGATTTCTAAATCAACAGAGAAACTGGAGCCTGCTTATCAAGTTTTCACTGCTCTATTGGCAACTCATTTGAAAGGGCTCGAACAATGAGCTGATTTACATTATGTTCATTTCATCCCCAACTCTGTGTGAATGTTGTAAAACCCTCAGTCCTTCACCTTGGGTTATCTTTATGTCTCTGGAGGAACCAAATCCTTCCTTCCAGCTTTTACGTTTTTTTTAGTCATTACATTTTAAGCACTGAAATTGAAGAAAGAAAGTAGATATTTCAGCCCCCCTTCCCTCCAGAATTCAAGTGATTGTGAGTTCAACGGAAAATAAAGGATTTGCACGGCCCAATTTTCAACCTATTTATTGCCCCTAATTATCTGGGCACCCTATCATCAGGTGTCCCATCCTGTCAGGAAGTTTTGTGAGGCTTGTATGCCAATCAATGCCTCATTTCTTTCTTACCTACCTATCCCTTATTTTGCCCCCACCCCCTTTTTTTCCTAAACAGGTTCTTTTTCCATTCAATTTAACAAATTCCCTTTGCAAGTGAGGGAAACCATGGGGCAGGTGGAAAAAAAAAAAAAAAGCTATACATTGAGTTAGTGATGCTTTAACAATATTATCAAGTAATATATGTACATATGTATATGTATATGCGTTCACAGAATTTGGACTCAATTTATCTACAGACATATAAACTGTTCACTCAAGGGAAAATTATCCTTTATGACATATTTCTCTTCAAACTTTAAAAAGAATAGGCACGTGTAGTTTACTAACCTTTTCACTTTTAGGTAAATTAAGTTATTTTTTCTTTTTCCCAGTGAATAACTATTTGACTTAAAAGTGCAGTGGTTAATTTATGTAAGGCACACATATCTTATACTTTCTGTGTCCTCAGTATTGACATTTAGTCATGTATATTGATTGTATATTAATGAAGAGATAAAAGTAAAACAGCCTTGTAAATATTTTAGCATCATCGTGCATATTCTTCTGCTACATACACTTTTTAGGATGCCTATGATATAATTTATTTTTCAGTATAAGATTATTCAATGTGACACATTTACTTTTGTGTTTTAATATGTATACCCTGGAGAATCTGACTTAGTGAAGGTTTCCATTATTAAAATTCTACTTGTTTTTCAGAAAAAATAGTAACTTCACAATAGGGCTATAACAGACTGCTGGTATATGAGTAATGATATGCATATGAAGTGCTTTGGAACTACTTTATTTTTGTATGCTGCAAAAGCATGGACATTTTTATCTCCATTTTAAAGTGAACTTTTCATTTTGGGATTTTAGGTTTATAGAAAAATTGTAAAGATTAGAGTTCCTGTCATTTTCCCGATTTTGAAAACTTCAGAAAACATATCTAGTTTAGAGCTGTGATTTTATCTCAAGTATGGAAAAAACAGATTAGAGCTTAAATAGTCAATATTTTCACTTTAAATGATCAACTACAAAATTTTAAAATTAAGCTCATACTTTTAAATTACTAACATTCCTTATTTCCTTTAATATAGTAATTATAAAATAAAAATTATTTAACGATTTTATTTATTCCTCCCTTCATTTTTCAATTTAATTTAAAAGTTTTTTTTATTTGTTTTTCTAAGACAAGTTTGTTAGACTTATAGAAAGCTGGAAAGCCTAATAGTTAATTTCTACGTTCTATGAAGCAATAAATTTACATGTGTTAGTGTTTTGTTTAATTAAGATTATAAGAAGTTTCAGCAAAAAGAAAAATATTCTTTATTTGGAATAAGTTTTCACATATCTATACCAGCCATATAGAATACAAGAAAACCAGTTATATTTGAGTTACAGGTTAACAGCAAATTCTTTTGAAAATATAAGTGTCCCTCACACAAAATCTGGGTTCTATTTATAGTAAAGATGCTTTGTGGCTTTTTGAAATCAGGGCTTTTGAAAGCCCTGATTTTCAGGTTTTGATTTTTTTACTTTTTAAAGAAAATGTAATTTATATATTAAGAAGAAAGATTAAACAAAAAAGACATGGAAAAAGCATATAGAACTATTCATGAAAAATGCTAGAAATATAATATTGTTTTAAGAGGGGATCTCAGGGCATGAGGGAGTTAGGATTACTCATCACCAGGGGTCTAAACATATAACACTTGATTTTCCCGATTACTCTTTCTGTGTGTCTCCCCTTTCAGCTCATTTGGCATCCTGGTGGGGGTGTTCTCATCATATAGAACACTAGTTGCATCCTACTTTGCTCGCTCACCTAGCTGAGAAAAGGGTAAGATGTGCTGTGTGCTGGTGTGGGCTGCATATGTCTTCCTAGTAATACTGTACACCAGGAGGCATCTGGCAAGAGCACCTTAGTTCTGCGAGTCACAGTCCTGCACTTGTGACTGACTCTGCATTGAAGTTCTGATGTGACTTCATACCCACCCTCTAACTGAATAGCTCTCACTTTAATTGTTCAGTTGTGGACTCTTTTATTTCTTTTTTCTTTTCTTTTCTTCAGAGTAGGGTCTCATTCGAGCCCAGGCTGTCCTGAAACTCATTCTTTAGTCCCAGGCTGGCCTCAAACTCAACAATCCTACTACTTCCTTCTGGTTGCTGGGATTAAAGCCATGTGCCACCATGCCTGGCCTTATATTTCTAGAACAATAGCAATAGTACTATATAACACACTTGCTAGGAATGACATCAATTATAGCCAAATAATCGGAAGTTAAAGTTCTCTATATCAGGAGAATTTCCTTTCCTTCTACAGAACTTCTACTATAGGACCTAGAAGCAGCACCCATTCATTTATTCTTGCTTTACATTCTCAAAAGTCAACCATTATGCCTAGGTAAGCAGTGAATTTCCTGTGGCTCATTTGTGCTATTAATTTAACTTTTCTAATAGCTTCCTATCGTCTGATGATTATTATTTGTGACTACCTGTAGAAACAATGAGTAGAATTTTGTTGTCGTTTGTACACAATCCTGACTAATGAGGGGTGTTTGAGAAGGACCCTGGTACTTAAGGTTTCTCTCTCGAAGCTCCTATGGAGTGAGCAAAAAGAGTACCAACAGACCATGCATGCCAACCAGATAAATCAGAAGGAACAGCGCAGGCAGCCTGTCAACTGTCAACTGTCAACTGGGGGTGTAGTTTGGGCTGGTTTCACACACACATACACACACACACACACACACACACACACACACACACACACACACACACACACTTTAGATTCTGCTTTTGCCAGGAGACAACAGTCTTCACTAAGTTTTGAAGAAAGTGGTAGGTGGAAATTTTAGGGAAATCTATTGGAGATTGACGATAGTAACACCCTGGGAAACGAAACTGCATGTGGGCTCCTACAAGTTTTCCTCCCTTACCCTATTTTTACTCTGATTTATAAACTCAATTACATATTCATTTAGATTAATAAAGATCTTTTAAAATATATTTGCATCTTCATATATCATGGGAGCTATTTATGTATACGTGTCAATTTTCATACGCATACTATCACCTGCATCCGAATCCAGAGAGTTCCATACCAATGAAAGTTCTTTCTTTTTAATTTCCAGTTCTGGGGATCAAAACTAGAGCCATCTGTATGCTAGGCAAGTGCTCTCTCACTGAGCTATATCCCCAGCTGTCAATTAAATTTAAAGATCATCCTTTGAAAAGTTAGGTGCTCATTGAAAGAACAAGAATCGTGAGAAGCCAGACCTGGTGGCACATGCCTTTGATCCTGGTGCTCAGGAGGCAGAAGTAGGCAAACAAAACCAAAAACACAACTGTGTCTGAGAAGTAAAATTAAGCCAATGTGCTTTCCCTGCTTCTCACAACTTTTTTGTTATTATTTTTTGTTTGTCTTTATGTAATTTTTTGTGTGTGATCTTTCTCTTTTTCCCAAATCAATATTAAAATGGAATTCCCTTATGTTAAAAATTCTCTGCTAACAATCTTAAATGATTGAAAGTACTACATGTATGTCAAAACTTTACCTTTTCCCCTAATATTGGACATTTATTTTTTTCCCAAATGATCAGTACTATTCTCAGTGCTTCATTGAACAACTTTTTTCATTGTTTTTCTCGTGTCTGAATATTTCTTAGGATACTAGAAGAGAAAAATTCCTGAGGGGTAAGATGACTGGAGTATAGAAGTTTAACATATAACAATAGTGGTGGAGAGAAGCAGCCTTAAATATCACCATCCTTGAACTTCCAATCTGTTTTCTTTAATGAGAAGCAAGTCTCTCTACTAAGTAGGAAATTTCTAATCTTCTAAAGAGCTTTGCCCTTTGTTTATTCTTCCATGACTTGTGTCTCCATGGTTATGTGTCTGTCTTTAGAGAGTACACCTGACAGAAAAGAGAGGTGGGGAAGGGAAGAGCTCTTCCTCTAGACGCAGAACACTCCTCATGCCCTCCCTACGTGTACACTCACGTGCACACACAGACACAGACATACACACAGACACACACAGACACACACAGACACACACACACAAACACACACACACACACACACACACACACACACACACACACACACACACACACACAGTCTTTGAGACTGGCAAGTCAGGTTTTCAGTTTTGTCCTGAAATAACTATAACAAGAGGATGGAAGATAATCATATTTCATATGATTTCACAAATCAGTCTTCAAAGAATCACTACATGGATTTCCCAGTGAAGAGTAAATTTGTTTTGCGTTGTCAGAAGGCTTTACTAAAAGGTAGCTTCAATTGAACAGAAACTACTGAGTTCAAAACTACTAAATGTCTTTCTGTGGCAGTATCTATAAAAACACTACTTAGAAAGTGAAGGGTGAAAGCCCCCCAAAATAAGGATTCAATGAATGAATCTATGGAGTGCCAAAGAAAGAGTGAAGATTTTCATATTTTACTTTAACTAACTTAGACATGTTGGCCTGTAGTCCTGTGAAGTTACAAAATCAACCTTAAAGAATGAATGTATACTCCTGATCCCATAGTTAATGACTTTGACCGAATCAGTGTAATAGCTGGACACAAAGATCTATTGAAAACTTGTGATATTTTGCTAGGCATGGTGGCTCATGCCCATAATCTCAGTTCTTGGGAGGCTGAGGGAGGCAGATTGCCATGATTTTAAGGTCAGCCTGGCCTATATAATAATTTATAGGACAGCCTGGGTTATAGAGTGAGACCTTGTTTACAAACAAACAAGTTATGTTATTTTGGAGCTAGGAGGTGTGGTTTAGCTGGTGGAGTGATTGTCTAGCATGCACTGAGCCTTGGGTTCAGTCTGCCCAGCACTGCAAGAAACCCAGATTGTGTTGAATACCTGTAATCCCTGCACCGGGAGGTAGATGGAGGAGGACACAGAGTTCAAAGCCATTCTGGGCTACATGAGACCTGTCTCAGAGAGACAGGGGAGAGCAAATAAGCAAAATATTCATTTATGTTCATTAGAGGTACAGAGTGAAATTAGGGCTACTTAATCATTAATTAGTTCTTTTAGTTTTTAAAAATACAATTATTGACTAAAAGTTGCTCTTTATTTAACAAGCATGAAGTTCTATTAGGACAAGGTGACATTCCTGAGTCTTTGAAAGAAATGCTTAAAACCAACTGCTAACAAGACACTTAACTATACTGTTGGGGAGAGGGAATGGAGAAAGATGGGGACTGGATTGGGCATGGTAGTAGAGACAAGTTCTTCTCATAGTGATGGTTTTCTCTCTCTCCTCTTTTCTGTTTCTTTCCCCTCTTGTTCTCCCTCCCTTCCTCCTTCCTTCCTTCCTTCCTTCCTTCCTTCCTTCCTTCCTTCCTTCCTTCCTTCCTTCCTTCCTTCCTTCCTTCCTAACTTGGTTTCTTTTTATTTCTCTCTTTTCTTTTCTTGAGACAGAGTCTCACACTGCAGTCCAGGCCATTCTCAAATTCATGGCAGTCCTCCGGGATTATAGGTATCAAGTCATCTTGTTTATAGTGATGTTTTAAGTGGTATATTTGCCTTTGTTCAGAAGCAAAAATTAAATCAACAATTACTTATGTCTACTTAAGTTCAGCACTTTATCTGGATTGTTGAAAATAAGCCTCGAGCATGATGATGAATGAATCAGTCATAATTTTAGAACTTATAATTATAAACCAGAAGTAAAACATTACTTGTGCTCTTTATTTAAAGAAAATCAACTCACCATTTGATTAAAAACAAAAACCACCCCCACCATCCTACCCTGATGACTCTAAAATTAACTATTGGAAAATTTAACAATGTAGGGATCAGAGTTTTTAATTTTAAAAAAAGTGTGCTAAGATAGTGTAAACTTTGGTGTCTGAGTGTGCATGTATTTAGTCAGAATTAAGTGTCATTTTTGTTTAACACTATTATGAGAATAGAGATCAGTTTGTATTAAAGTTATTTAAGTATTTAAATATTCTATTGTATATAACAAGTTGAGCTCAGTAATGCTGCTAATAAAAGTGACAGATCATTCCTGTTTAGGAAACTCGGGCTGGAGAGATGGCTCAGCGGTTAAGGTGCTTGCCTCCAGAGCCTAAGTACCTGAGTTCAATTTCCCGGTGAGCTCTCTCTCTCTCTCTCTCTCTCTCTCTCTCTCTCTCTCTCTCTCTCTTCCTGGAAATAAATAAGTAATATTAAAAAAATAAACTCAGATCACTGTGACAAGAGAACTAAAAGTAGAGAACAGAGCCCATGTCCTTTAAAAACATTTTTTTTAAAGAGAAGCTAATACATGTTGAACATCATTAATTTTTCAATCCATGCTCAAGGTTAAAACTAGTTATAGCTTGAATGTATGGCCACATAGAATCATGAGTTATATTAAAATTGAGCTTATAGTTTGGGTATCCAACAGCCCACCTAGAGGTGGGTGTTGGAGTCTAACTCTACCGCATGTTTGGAGTGGATCTTGGGTCTAGCCCTACTACGTGTGTTCAGAGCAAGCGAGCTTTGGTGGGATTTGTGGTGCTGCTGTTTGATGATTTCTCTCTGCTATGATCTGTGGATATGGAGATAGGCCAGCTTTTTCTATCATTGATGGTGTTCCTCTGGGTTTTGTAAGCCTGAAATAAACTGTTCCCTCTCATATGCTGCTTCTGGTTGGATGTTTGGTCCAGCAATGTGGGGCTGACCGCAACAAAACTCTTACTCAGAAATTCTATATAAAATGTATTGTTTTTTTTTTGGTTTTTCAAGGTAGGGTCTCGCTCTAGCCCTGGCTGACCTGGAATTCACTATAGTGGAATGTAGTCTCAGGGTGGCCTTGAACTCAAGGCGATCCCCCTACCTCTGCCTCCTGAGTGCTGGGATTAAAGGCGTGTACCACCATGCCTGGCTAAAATGTATTGATTTTTTTTTTTAACCATTTGGTCTAGAATAGGGCTTCTGAACTTAAAAAATTTTTGAGACTGATGCATGCTGTGGACTGTGCCTTAAAAATGTGCTTCTCACTAGAGTCCTCTGATGCCTGTCCAGAAATATCTCAGCTAGAGCTTGAGGTGAGCTGCTGTGTCCTTAGTCTGCATACCATTGGACTGAACTTTTTAGAAAATCTTACTTGGGTGAATCAAGGAAAGTATCCTTTATCTTGAACTCAGTATCTACCCTGACAGAAATTAACATGAAGAAAGAGGAGGGTTAAGTCTTTGCAGACTCTCTCTGTGTGTGTGTGTGTGTGTGTGTGTGTGTGTGTGTGTGTGTGAGAGAGAGAGAGAGAGAGAGAGAGAGAGAGAGAGAGAGAGAATATTAATTTTCAAAGAAGAAGAAAAACCATGGACTGCTGTGTTTTGATTACAGAAGTATGGGATCAACATTTTGCATATTCACATTTCTTTGGCTAGTTCTTTGGAGTCTAGGTTTGTAATATCATTTCCAAAATGCTTTGATTTTTGTCTAGGTTAAGATTTAAGAACTTTTGACAATATGTGGGAACATATCAAATCATACAGGCTATCACTAAATACCTAAGTTTGAGCATCATTTCATTAGTTGAGTATTTAGTGAGTGGGTGTGTTTAGTGCTGGAGATGAAACCCAGGACCTCATACAAGTTAGACAAATGCCCTACATCCCTCCTTTAGAGACAGTATTTATTTTAGAATATTTGGGCAGCAGTTCACAACAATCCAAACCTTTGTAGAATTCTGAGAATTTGACCCACTTTCAGTAACTCTGAAATTTAGCCATTTCACTTAATGTATGTGTTACTACTTTTAAATTTCTTTCCCTCTCCCTTATAATATTGTAAATTTGTCTTTTTGAAATCATTTGTCTATTTTTTTTTAACTTGAGGTAATATCTACGCAGCACAGGTTGGCCTCCAACTCTTTTTTTTTTAAATTTTTTTATTGTCCATAATGAGTTACATTATTTAGTGGCAAACAATGAATAACAACTCATTTTTTGGTTTTTTGAGGTAGGGTCTCTCTCTAGTCCAGGCTGACCTGAAATTCACTACATAGTCTCAGGGTGGCCTTGAACTCATGGTGATCCTCCTACCTCTGCCTCCCGAGTGCTGGGATTAAAGGCGTGAGCCACCACGCCTGACTCTGGCCTCCAACTCTTAATGATCCTTCTGCATCAACCTCCCAAGGGCTTTGTATCATCTTATTTATTTTAGCTTTTGTAAGATAGTTATCAAGATCTTTTTGAGCTCAACCAAAGACAGGAATGATGCAAGGAGGAACAAAAGAGTCAGATAAACACCTGGAAAATGAAGAAAGAGGGATGATTACACTGGGAGTGGCGAACTTTGCAGACACCAGGATCTAATCTTTCCTTCCTTACACCAGTGTGTGCTTGAGACCAGGGAGTGAAGCCTGAGGAGTGGAGGGGAAACATGCTATGGTCAAAGCTGCTGTATTCGCAGCTTTTCCAAGTGAGGCAGGGCTGTGAATACCAGAACTTTCTGATAGTGTGGGGATGCAGACAAAATCCACCAAAATGGTAGCCGAAGAACAGGTACCTTTGTGTTTTCACAGACTAATGAGAAAGCGAACAAAAGTACCTCTCCATCCCTGCTCCATCTGGGGAGCACAGCGTGCTAGGAAGTGGGCTGATTAAGGGTTTCTAAGCTGAATTCTCCTTCGGCTCCTTTTTGGATATTTGACCTTATTACTCTGGCCTCTATTGCCCTATTTGGTAAGATTTATGTAAGGTTAATGCCTCTAGGCTGAGCACTCAGCCTGGCAGATGAGTGCTCAGTGAATGAGAACTTACATTCTCGAAAGTTCTGGTTTATTCTGTTTTCTTGATCTCATTGTTATTATTAAATGCCAGAACATTTCGTTTTACAATTCTCTCTGTTCCATGGAGGCTTGGTCCTTTCCCATCCTTAAGAACCTGTCACACTGACTTTGCTGGAGTCTCCACGTTACCCTCCTCCTGCCCCAAGTATCTGGTCCTCCCACGGACAGGCTTTTCCTTTGGAGTAATAACTTGTCCTGCACGAGCCTTTCTTTTCAAGGGTTTTAGCACTAGGAAATTAAAGATTAAAGGAATTTATAAAACTAGTGTAGGTGCAGGTATCATTCTGCTTGAATTAGGGCTTTGTGGTTAGGAACTCACACTTTCATCTTTGTGTGTATGTGTGTGTGTGTGTTTTCTGGGATTTCATGACAGACTATGTCTTACTTCCAGTTACTGTAGTGTTTGTTGGCTATGTCAACAAGAAAGATAATTTTAATAATATCTGTCATTATAGAGCTGATGTGGGGACTGAGATAATGTCTATAAGGGGTTTATCAGTTATGCTATATAAAAATACACAAAAATTTGTTAACCATTCATGGAAGCAGTGTGTTAAAATAATTTTAGGGAAACTCAAAAATGTCCTGGACCTCAGAAGCTGCTGGAAGTTGGAAAAGAGCAAGGAGAAAATGCTTACCTAGATCTTCCAGAAGGAAGAGAGCTTTGGCTTTTGGCCAGAGACTGATTGCAGAGTTTTGCCTTCCAGTATTATAAGATAATAAACCTGTGATTTTCAAGTCATAAAGTTAGTGACAATATGTTACCAAAACAATAGGAAAGTAACACGGGCTTTTAAAAGTATGCTTTTGCTGACATTGCTTGAGACTATGTAGAGACAATTAGCTGATCCATTTTTATTGCATTGTAAGTTTTAAATGAAAATCTAAATTTCTGGGAATTATTAATGATAGGGAGACAAAGGCTGGAAAGCTGCCATGAACCTTTTATGTCCACTCCTCCATTTTCCAAGTTCATTTTCCTCCCTTGACTATATCTTATGAAGGAGTTCTCCAGTCAGTCCACAATGTCGCTTTACAGTTCCTTTTGGAATAAGAGCACAACATGAAAATAAAAAAAATGAATACATAGGAAACACTTTCATATTCATCTGATGTACTGTGCCTAACGTGACCCTGACACATGCAGGAGGCTGAAAATCAGGTCACTGATTATGACCTAAGTTGACTCCACATGACAGCACATCACAAATTGATGAAAGGAGTTGCAGGGTATGTACTAGGCTGGCTGGGGTATACAGAGAGCAGGTCTGACAGTATGATTTTCTTTTGCACTAACTTCTGTGACTGTGTGGTCCTTGTTAAATTCATTTTGTCCCACTGGTACCCTCATGAGTGATAAGCTCATTATATCCCACTGGTACCCTCATGAGTGATAAGCTCATTCTATCATGCTGATACCCTCATGGGTGATAAGTTTATTCTATCACATTGATACCCTCATGGGCGATAAATTCATTCTATCCCACTGGTACCTCATGAGTAATAAGCTCATTATATCCCACCAGTACCCTCATGGGTGATAAGTTCATTCTATCATACTAATATCCTCATGGGTGGTAAATTCATTTAATCCTACTGGTACCCTCATAGGTGATTAAATTCATTCTATCCCACTGGTACCTTCATGGACATTTCAATTATTTTAAGACTCATCAAAGAGCCTTGTGTGCTAGGAAGGAAGAGTAGGTAGTTCAGTGGGTACATGTGGCTATAGCTGAGAGCTGTGGTAGCACACATAACATTTTAAATGTCTTTGAGATAGATCTCGGCTTCTTTGAACATTGGCTTTCATTGAATTTAGGGCTTTCTGGTCTTTTTCTTTATCCCCGAGTCTTCATTTTCTTATATCTTATTTCATCTAGTATATCTAACTCCAAATGAAGAGAAGCAAAGGGCCAGGACCTGCATAGATGTGTGGATTCTGCTCAATCCAAGTGGCAGGCTGAAAAGAACCACCAGAGAAATCAGTGTGTGTCTTAGGCTGATTCCTTGAGATCGGGAAATTAGGCATACAAATGTCTAAAATAAATTAGGCAATGTATGTGTAAATATCGAATAATTGCAGAATTAAGTAAACCAACTAATGGCTCACTGATAAATTGCTCAATTTGTATTTAAAACTTAATGTAGCTAAAATTATAATTTTCATCCCAATGGAAAGAAAGGAGAATATTTGGACTTAACATATCCTTGGGTAGAAGAAAGGTATCTAAGAGGGTCTCACAATGTGACCCACAAGGGATAGGCTGTGATGGGTAATTACTGCAGTAAGATAGTTTCAGATCATCTTCAGCAAATGTGTGCTCTTTATCCTAGTGCCAATAATGCACAATTTGATTTGTTTTTTCTGACTTGAATTACCATTTATTGACTATCTACTACATCCTGGCATTTTAAAGAGACAACATATCACAAAAATCCACTGATCTAGTGCCATGAATGACCTGACATTCTTTGCTTAAAGCCCTTTTCTTGTCACCAGGTTGTGGGCTGCAATCCAAACATGTACTTATTCAATAATTAATTTGCAAAACTATAATGAGTAATTTCAAATTTAAACCTGGATTCAACTCAACTAAAAAGTGCCATTGCATTTTCCTTTTCTTTCTTTCCTTCCTTCTCTCTCTCTTTCTTTCCTTCTCTCTTTCTTTCTCTCTCCCTCTCTTTTTCTTTTTCATTTAGAAAATCTTATTTCAAATAGTTTCTAAACTCTTGAGCTCATCTGAACAAGCCATTCCATCGCTGATTGGAATAACTTGGGGCTTGAATTTATCATTTCAACAAAAATGGTATCTTTCAAAAACCATTTTAAGAACTGTTTCAGCAATTTCAAAGGCTTCAAAGTTAGTGGTCCCTAAATCACAGTGGGTCTCTACTTGCTTTGTGCCCTTGTCCCCTGCTAACTTCACAGACCTTTGCAAATTGCTTGGCACCTCCGTTTGCAACACAGTCACTTGATCCAGTGTGGAGAGTGCCTTTTCTTGGAATACTGCAGACCGGAGCATCCAAGGCACAGTGCTGCTGATGAGAAGGAAAGGGCTTTTACTGTTGTGAGTGCAGGGCAGATGCCATCAGGCCCAACAATACTTTAGTCATTGTAGGTGTTTGTCCATCAAGGAAGAAGTGCAGGTCTGGGGTTTAGGTTGCTCTGCTCTGGGGCTTTAAGGGCATTCATACCATATTTCCGTTTTCCTACTACCTGTCCTGCTCTGGAAGAGAAGCTACCAAGAGCGAGACATCTATGCCTGGCTGAGCAGCCTCAAGGCTGCCAATATCAATGCTTCCAAATGATGCACCTGGTTGCGCACCATAGCCTGGTTTTTACTTTGTGTTTTCTTTTTAAAAAAGGTGGTATAATACACAAATGGCTCACATCCTTTTCCATAAGATCTCAGACTACAGCCCAAGGGCATTTTAGAAAGGCTGATTATAGGTGTCACTGTAGATGGAAAAAATACAATTAAAAACAAAGAGAATGAATGGTGGTACTAGCCTGTAATCCTGGCACTTGGGAGGCTAAGGCAGACAGATCTTAAGTTTGAGGCCAGCCTAGGCTACATAGTGTGAACTTGGCTTTAAAAAGAGAGGAAGAGAGTGAAATAAAATAACAAAAATGTTTGTGTGTGTGTAGAGTACGTGTGGTGTGGAGTACTATGTGTGGTGCATGTGTGTGTGTGTGGTGTGGAGTATCGTGTGTGTGTGTGTGTGTGTGTGTGTGTGTGTGTGTGTGTGTAGAGTACATATGGTGTGGTATAAGCATGTGTATGTGCACAGATGTGTGCATGCTGTGTACTTGTACACAGAGGCCAGAGGAGAACTTCTGGTGCCTGTCTCTATTGCTCATCCACACACTTCCTTTAGACAAGGTATCTCTCTCCATCCAGAGCTGCAGATTTTCCTGTGAACCTGAAGCTGCCATTATCAATCAGTGAACCCCAGCGCTTTTCCTCTCCCCACGACAGGGGCTACAGGCATGTGTGGATTCTTTGGAGCTGAGCTCGGGTAGCCTCCAGCCCTGCAGGTCCTCACGCTTAAGCAACAACCACTCTTAAGTGCTGAGCCATCTCCATAGACCAAGGTAACATATATTTAATTAAATGGAAAACATGGCTGAGTTTACTAATATTGTTTTTTTATATAGAATTAGTAAATCAATTGCATTACATAAAGTCCATATAAAATTAAACAAAATATTTGCTGAGTAATGCAGAAAAACATTTTAACTTTTCACCTCCAATGAAAGTAGCTTTAATTTTTGTAAGTGTTCATATAGTAATAAACTACTTTTTAATATATTATCATTTATTAAGAAAGGGAAAGAGAGACTTGGCACACTAGGACACTAAGGCCTCTAGACACTGCAAAGAAACTCCCGACGGATACATCACCTGTGCATCTAGGTTTATGTGGGTACTGGAGAGTTGAACTTGAGTTCTTAGGCTTTGCTTGCCTTAACCAATGAGCCATCTTTCTAGCTCCAAATATATATATATATATATATATATATAATTCTTAATGCCGTCAACCCAAAGACTGAAATAATGGAATCTTTAGGATGGAACATATTCAGCATAGTACTAACTGGCGAAGCAGGAAACCACTACTTTTCCAGCAATTTTGTACTTCAATTCTAGCGCTTCCTTCCCACCCCCAGTACCCACAAGGCATGAAGGGATATGATGGAATTTGGGGTAACAGTGGCGATCTCCTGGGAGAAGTGTTCAGAGCGGTCTTAGAGTCACCCCTACAGTGGAGCAAAGAGGAACACACCATCTTTTAACATGCTACATACATAGCCCAGTCTTCTCAGCTAAAGATACTCGCTTCTAGACTAAATACACCACACTCTCTTTGCTGAAACCTTTCAACCTTGTTATCTGGATAATTTTCCCCCTAGGAACATATTTACAATTTTATAGCAAAAGTTGATGGAGAAATGCATTTATTTTACAGAAAACTGCTTTACAAGGAACTGTGTTAGGACATTTTTATAAAATAAGAGATGCAGGCAGTGTCCTCTAGGTGAATTTTGTAATTTTTTTTTTTTTTTGGCTTTTAAAAAATCTAAAGGGAAGCTGTGTGAACACATGCCTGTGCTTGAGTGGTGTGACTGTAGGCTTTGATCTATGCAATAAGAGAACCAAGCGGGCAGGCAGTGACTAAACACTCATTCTGTGCAGTACACGAAGATCAAAACCAGTGCTGTGCACCATGTCAGTGCACAGATTGGGCATGTACTAATTTAAAGTACACATCTCGGTTTCGCAGGAGCTCCTGGTGAGTTCCCTGCTCTTTGATTTTCCCATTTTGCAGAACCACGATCAGATCTGCGTTCTGGATCGTGGAGAGTCTGTGAGCCACCACGAGGCAGGTCCTCCCTCTCCGAGCTTTATCCAGGGCGAGCTGAACCACCTGGAAGAGAAGGAACTGCTGATTCCAGGTTGGATTGGGGATTAAGAAGCGCAGCTAAGTCAGTTCTACTGAAGTTCTCTGCTCTATCTATGTTTCCCCAAAGGAACTACCATACTTTGGGAAATACTCACCCTACTTGACAGAATTGGAGAAAAAGTACTTATGGAGACTTGGAAAAACATCTGTGCCAGTGAATACAAATGAAATAGTTTTGTGAGTAAGTGAATAGTTTGAGAGTCAAAGCCAGAAAGCGGTTTTTTTTTTCTATATAGCTATGAGCATTGTCTAATATATTTCTCTCCTTTTTTTCTGAGCTAATAATGAGTTGAAAAATACCATGTGGGGATAACAACTCATTGTTTGCCCACTAAATAATGTAACTCATTATTGACAATAAAAAAATAAAAAAATACTTTCTGGGGATCATAAGGAATTAAATTTTAAATTTAAAATAAAAAAAATACCATGTGGAGGAAACAGGGGTGGAAGATGAAAACCAGTACTTGTTAAACCTACAAAATGCTCCAGTGTTGAATAGTTCATGAAATTCCTTGCAACTGCCCCATATGTACCAGCAGTTGTAGTTTGAGAAGTGAACCATGGTTTGAAAAATCCAGATCACTGATCAAGGTCACACAACTAGTAATTGACAAATTCAGGATCACAGTTATGTTCAATTGCAAAATTTCTATTTTCTTTATCACACACAAACTCAGTGATTATCATGCATGGCCTAGCTGCCTGCACTCTTAGGTCAGAAACAGTTATAACAGGGAAGTGGTCTTCCTTTCTTGACAGATGTGTATGGATCCTCCTGCCTCAGCCTCCCAAATATACACATGTACTACCATGCTGGGCTTTACAAATATTTTCATTTATTTGTTTGTGTGGAGAGAGCGAGAGAGTGAGAGCGAGAGAGCGAGAGAGCAAGAGAGCGAGAGAGAGAGAATGGGTATAGCCTCAGGGCTCTTGCTGCTGCAAACCAGTTCCAGACACAAGTGCCCTTTTGTGGATCTGCCAAGAGCTTTTAACCAGAGTCATCTCCCCAGCCCCCATACCTGACTTTTCACTTAACCGGCACACATTTTAAAGCACTAATCTGGAAATGGACATTTTAAATATTTTTTCATTTATTTGCATGAGAAATATTAGCTAGAGAGATGAGAGATGAAAGAAAGAAAGAAAGAAAGAAAGAAAGAAAGAAAGAAAGAAAGAAAGAAAGAAAGAAAGAAAGAAAGAAAGAAAGTTGGAGAATACGGGAGCCCCAGGGTCTCTTGCCTCTGCCCCGCAACTATGTAGGAGTGTGCCACTTTGTCTTTACATGGGTACTGGGGGAGATAACACCCCGGCTGTCAGGCTTTGTTAACAAGCACCTTTAATCGCTGAGCTCAAAATGGACATTTGACAAAAGAAAAATGGACATTTTCAGAAAAGGAATTCAGAAAAGGAATTTTGAGATAATAGCACATTATGAAGATTGATGAATATTAATGCTCATTGTGACTTTAACCCATGTTCATTTTCAAAGGAAGACCCCAGGAGGGTTAAGAGCCTAGCAAAGGACAAGGACACTGAACAATTGGACCTGAAAGGAGCTGGCTGTGTAGAGATGTTGTCTCACAGCCCTTCACTCCCGTTCCTTCTGCTAACTACACCAATAGTCTGAGCAGGTAACAAAACCGGACGTTCTTACATTACATCATTCTTTTCACGCATGGATTGTGTGCGTGGTGCACTAGAAGGATAACAAACTAGAAATAAAAATTGTGTGGGCTCTTTCCTTGACTGGAGGAAATAGGATCAAAATTAGGTCCATTTTGATAATAAGACAAAAATCAAATGAGAAAACCTTTACAGAACAGGAGATGCCCTCTGTCTCAACTCCCTCCCGGCTCCTGGTTGCTCTTATGGAGATCTCACCTTTTCACTCTCATTGTCCAGGGCTGAAGTGGCCTCGTCCAGCAGTAAAACCTTTGGCTTCCGGAGAAGAGCTCTTGCTATGGCCAGTCTTTGCTTCTGTCCTCCTGAAAGCTGCGCCCCCTTCAGGCCAACCTGTGTGTTGTATTTCTGTTGCAGGAAACAAGAAAGCAAGGTTGGTTAATTACACGCAAAGCACAGGCAAGAGACATCTAAGTATTTCAAATGCTGCTACTCTTGCAAGTTTATGTCTCCACAGGTGCTGACGTCTATCCTTGGTCCCTTCATGTGAACAATGCTAAAAGAGCATTAATGCTACCATACTGTCTTCTCACAGCAGATCTTTGCTGTTAGGCTTCTACAAAGAAATTCTCCAAATTAAAGTCCAAGGGGGAAAAATAAAGACAAGAAAAAGTTCCCAGTAAATAGAAATACTTTTCTATTAAGCTGTATTACCTTCTTTCTATTATCGGGTAGAATAATTCCTAGTATTTGTAACAACAGGGAAACTATGGGCTTCCTTCCCTTTGGCTAACATTCTGGGGGCACATCCTTCTGGCATCGGTTACAGCCCTAGCTGGGTGCCGTCTTCTTCAAGTCACTGAGCCTGGGGTCTTGAAATAGTCCAGTCACTTCTTCAGACACCCAAGTGCTTGTATCACATTGGACACCAGGCTCCCCTACTGACCAGAACCCTAGTCCCTGGTGAGCTCCTCATGAAGGGTGAAGGAAGCTCTCACAAATGGCGCAGCCATCATGCACCCACCCCTAAGTCATTGGTCAGCTCAGTTGTGTTCATCAGCATTCCACATCGTTCCACTAACCATTCCCCACAAGCCTTCATTCTTCTTCTAGTCGTCCCCTTGTCAAAGGAACACGTGCCATTGGTCCCCTCACGAGAATGCTCGTGTGGATGGAGACAGCAAGTCCAAGTACAGCTTGCGTCTCACAAAAGCTGCAGCCTGAGATGCCTATCCAGTCATTTTGTTTTAGTGCCTGAGAAGTGTGAGGGAGTCACCTTCCCCCCACCTCTGACTGCCTTTGTAGGAGAGGACTGAAGAGATGGGCAGATCTGGGACAGGTGGATCTACTTCATCTCAAACTTGGCCTTGCCATTTAAATATTTATTTATTTGAGAGAGAGAGAGAGAGAGAGAGAGAGAGAGAGAGAGAGAGAGAGAGAGAGAGAGAGAGAGAGACTGAGAATGGGTGCACCAGGGCCTCCTGTTGCTGCAAACTCCAGACTCATGCCCCACTGTGTGCATTTGGCTTTACATGGGAACTGAGGAATTGAACTCAGGCCATCAGGCTTTGTAAGCAAGTGCCTTTAACCACTCAGCCATCTCTCCAGCCCCATGTTTTGCCATTTAAACTGCACAGTCACTTGTGTTATCTCCAGTAATGGGTGTCTGCAGGATCAATGTCCAGTAAAAATGTCATTCCTGAGTGAATGTTCCTTCGACAGGACAGTTGGTAGCTATCTCCCTCGGAAGTTCCTGGACTGCCAGAGGCAGTTTAGGAGCTTTTGAAATTTGGAACTTGGACAAAGACTTACTGCTTTAAAGCCTTTCTTTAAAACCTCTTGGATCCCTTGGAAGAGCAAATAGAAGCCTTCCTTCCTTCCTTCCTTCCTTCCTTCCTTCCTTCCTTCCTTCCTTCCTTCCTTCAAAGTCTACTTTTAATAATTATGCTGTTTTGATTTTCTTTAAAAATTTCATCACCTACCTGTAATCCCAGAACCTTATAGATAGAAGTGTAAGAATCCAGGGTTCCAGGCAGGTGCAAGGGCAACATGGCAAGATGTTATGTCAAAAAACTTTTTTATCTGATCATGTCATTTCCTGGTCTAAAAACTTTTAGACTCATCCTATTTCTAGTAAGACCAAGTCTAAAGTTTTTAGTCTGGCATTGGGGGATCTTGACTTAATTCTTATTCATACGTAGGCCTCTTTTTAATTCGTCATTGTGCTTGCCTTATTGTCTTGGTGTGGTGATTGGAATCAGATGTCCCCTATCCTTATGGGTTCTGAATGCTTGTCCCCAGCTGATGTCAGTTTAGGAGGTGGAGCCTTGCTGGAGGAGATGTGATGTTAGGGGTAGGCCTAGGGGTATTATAGCAGCTCCTCCTTGCTAGAGTTTGGCTCCCTCTCATGCTGCTGTTGTCCACCTGCTGTGGCAGAGGTGATGTCCAGCCTCTGCTCATGCCACACCTTTCCCCTGCCATCATAGAACTTCCCCTTGAGACTGTAAGCGAAAATAAAAACTTCCTCCCATTAGCTTCTTTTGGTTGGGTGCTTTGTCCCAGTAAGGAGAAGTAATTACAACACCAGGATTTAAAACTACCTTCTATCCCTATAACCATTTTACATGTATATACAAAAGTATGTGTTTATTCTATCTACACAGAATGATTTTGTCCCCTGAAGAATGTTTACGTGCCAGAAACATCCTCTTTGTACTTTTCTCTGTGGTTCTTGGGACTCTCCCCACTGAGTTGCATTTAATTCCTGCAGGATGCTTTTATAGTGGGCTCTTATAGTGGGCCTTTCCTTGCTCATTTTATACAATCATGAGTCAATTTCTATCAATTCTGGTCTCCCTTTCCTTTCCTTTCCTTCCCTACCCTTCCCTTCCTTTCTTTTCCCTTCCCTTCCTTTCTTTTCCCTTCCCTTCCTTTCCCTTCCCTTCCCTTTCCTTTTTTTTTTCCAGACAGAATCCCTTTGTCTCAGTCTCCTAAGGATTAGGATTACAGCTATGCACCACCATATTCATCTGGTTTTAATTTTCATGGTATCTTTAAATCCATTTCCCTTTTAAAACTTAATACTTACTAATTTGAATCTTCAAAAACTTGTTTCTGGATATAACTCTAATGAATCTCCCAAACTATCACTTTGTCACTCTAGATTGTTACTTACATTGCTACTGGTTGAGTAATTCCTCTATTCCCTATTCAAAAACCTGCACAGATTCTTCAGAAAGTGTCAAAGTGAATATTTACTTGCTTGTAATTAAGTGCTTAGTCAAATCTTAACATGCTCATCAAAATTTTATATATATAATATATATATATATACACTATACATTACTATATATATTATATACACACTATTTCATTTATTTTTGTTTATTTTATTATTTCTTTTTTTTTTTTTTTTTTTGCTTTTTTGTTTTTTGAGGTAGGGTCTTGCTCTAGCCCAGGCTGACCTGGAATTCACTCTGTAGTCTCAGGGTGGCCTCGAACTCACGGCGATCCTCCTACCTCTGCCTCCCGAGTGCTGGGATTAAAGGCATGCGCCACCACGCCCGGCTTATTTTATTTTATTATTTCTTGAGACAGGCTTTCACTATGTAGCCCAGGCTGACTTTTAGCTTGCAGTCCTCCTGCTTCACCCTCCCATGGGATTGCATGTGGGCCCATCATGCCTGGCACTGCTCATTCTCTGACCACAGTTTTAGTTTTTGTCTCCATGTTTTTGCTCAGGCTATCCTGGTTGCCTCATAGTAGAGAATGTCCAGTTCTGTCCTTGACTACTGAAGTTCTACTTGATCACTATTTAGTCAGGGCACTTCTAACTTATCTAGCATGCTCCACTCTCCAGTGAACTCAGACAGTGGTGCCTTGCATGGTGCATTATAATACTTTGTGTTGGTGTATGCTCCTTTCAACCATGTGGGGGCTATTTTATTTGTCCTGGTCATCTTCTCTAAATGACAGGTAAGTAGTTAACAAGGAATGAGGCTGTAGCTATGTGTTGAGTGAATAATGGGATTGGAACGAAGACAAGACATGCAACTTTGAGTGAGTGGGGCATGACCAACGGGTGAATCCAAAAAGTTGGAGATAAAGGTGAAATAAGTCCTCAGAAATCAAATGTGTGGCATCCGTTTCAATTTCCTAAGTAATTTCTGGAGAGGAATAAGATTAATATTTTTTTATGTATTGTGAAGACTCTTTGTGCTTGCCTTGAGTGTGAACGTATGGTTATAACATACTGAAGGTCACTGGGAGAGCTTAACTTCTTTTTCAGAGTTTTCTGCCATTTTTGCATTGATACTGTAGCCTTGTGTTTAGAGGAGATGCTGAATCCCATCTAATTGCTCTAGAAAATCACTTCCATCTGAAGGAGATGCAGTAAGACACAAGATTCCCTTTTATTTTCTTCCCCTATTACTTAGGTCAGAATGGTACCATGTCTTTTAAGTGTCGCACCCACACCCCACTTCCCAAATAAGGTGGCTGCTTTGGGTTGCTTTTGTGAAATGGGGGGGCACCTTTGATCCCATCTCTGAAACCCAAGACCAAAACTATCAACACGATTTGTACTCTACACATGACCGAGGGCATGGAAGGACACAGTGAGGATCAGAATATGAACATGACTTTAGGCCCGGCATGTGGTTGTGCAGATAGGCACCGTGATCTGTCCATTTCTACATTGTCTCCCCTTGAGAGTTTCTTAAGTTGAATCTGCTGGGAAGCCTGTGGACAACTTCAGGCAGTAGGTGTGCTGGCAGATGTGCATTCATTAGCTAGAGAAGTTCCAGTTTTAGGTGTAACTATGACATCCCACTAAAGCATCCTGCAGACGGAGTGGCTGTGTCTTTGTATATGTTTACACTCGGCAGTGCTGTTAGAACTCTGGCTTTTCACGCTAGGGACTTTCAGGGTGAATGATGGTGCACAGCTCCACACCATTAACCCATCAGGTATTGCATATGATTATTGGGGCCGTGCCATTGACAAGGCCAGGTGAGCTACAGAAACAGATCTAGAAAAGCCCCAGATGAAAGAAATGACCTGCTGTGATATAATTAGCAAAGTTGCAAAAAAATTTTTTTTCTATAGAACATGATAATGTTAAGGATAAAACTTTTGAATTAGAGCTCAGCTAGGCTGCCAAATTAACTAAAGAAAGACGTGAAATTGTTCCAAGAGATATAGGGGAAGAAGCAGAGAAATAATGCAAGGAATTTTTCAAGAAGCTGATCAGGTGTGATGTTTACATTGGCATTTTTTTTATTTTACATTTCTATGACGGTCCCATATAGCACCCTGGATTATACACCCAGTGGCCAGTTTTGATTAAATTTTTGACTTTTAAATAAAAATGTGAATATCAGTTCCCTGTGTTAAACATGAATGTTTAGTAAGTCATGGAAAAAGAGATCCATGAAAGCCTCAACCTTTGCTTTCCATATTTAACTTGATGTGAGAGGTTGGGTATAAAGAAATTGTATAACCCAAGAAATGCATAAAAACAACCACTGAGGCTCAGGGGCTGTTTGGACTTACCTGACAGCTTTGTAATTCAAGAATTCAGCTATTTTCCTACCTCAGGGAGACCTTCAATGAAAGAATGGATGTTGGCTGCTTTTGCAGCCTCCTTGATCTCCTCCAGTGGCACCTCGCGGCTGTCATCACCATAGGCGATGTTCTCCGCGATGCTACAGTTGAAGAGCACGGGCTCTTGGGAAACGATGGCTATCTGGGAACGGAGCCACTGCACGTTCAGTTCCTTTGCATCTACCCCATCGAGAAGCTGCCAAGAGCAAACCGAGAATGGTATGTTAATATCCGACAAATCCGACAACCATTTCATGTTACAGCTTACTGTATTCAAACATCCACAAATCATAACAAGAAAGTTAGGAATTCAAGCTATTTCAAAGTATATGTTGCCAAAGGAAGGCTCATAAATCATCTACGGTACAGAAGAACCCAGCCCGTAGTTCACTGAAACACCGATGTCAAACGTGCCTGACATTTCCAGAATGGCTGCAGATTCCAGAGATCTGCCTAAGGTCTGGAATCCACTTTTATGTTTTGCCCTGAGTCACATGGAGAATGACCAACCTTTTCCTCCAGTGTAAAAAGACACCCATCCAGAGTAGATGTAAGTTGATACAGAAGTTTTCAATGTAGCGTTATGTCACTTTGTACATAGCCACGTGTATCACATGTACATATCAGATCATGCACCTGATATTTAGTGAGCATGCCTGATGCATAGGGGTACCAGGTGCCAGTGAAGTAACACAATGTAAAGCTTTTATCCTCTGTTAATTCATAGTCTAGCAGACAAAGGCAGGTATTCAGCACACTAACAAGTAGCTCAGATAAAGAAAGGACCATGAAGACAAGGAATAGCACAGAGAAGTGGAGAGGGGAATGCATTGTTTTCTGTAGGTGTCTAAGGAAGTCACAGAAGGGGACATTCAGACTGGAGAGATGAGTGATGTGAACTAGCTAGCGAGTAAGTTATAATGAGTAAGAACTTTCTGGATGGGGCAATAGCAAAATCAAAGACACAGAAAGCCTGGAGGTGATGCTGGGAACACGGTCAAGCTGGAGGGATGTGGTGACATTTGGGAGGGAGGCAGAGACCCAATCATGAAGGACTTTGAGTGTGGGAACTCTTGTTTATTCAGCCGAGTGGAGAACCGTCCAAGGCTTTCAAGGAGGGAGTGTGTGATGCTGCATGCAAAGAGATAAACGATAGATAATTCAGTCAAGCAGTTTTGGGCAACCCTGTTTTGCAAGTATTCATTGAGAATCTATGGTGGAAAAAAGGCTACAGATTGCAGGAGAATAGGGATTATTGTCCAACCTGGGCTTTTAGGGAACCTATAGTGTATATTTTCTATGAGGGAGAAGGCAAGTTAGGAAGCTGTGTGCACGTGTGTGTGTGTGTGTGTGTGTGTGTGTGTGTGTGTGTGTGAGAGAGAGAGAGAGAGAGAGAGAGAGAGAGAGAGAGAGAGAGACAGACAGACAGACAGACAGACAGAAGGGAGGAATTGAAAGGGGAAAAGAGAAGTAGTGGCAGGAAAGAAAAAAAATAGAAATCTAACATGCAAGGTATATATAGTATTCAAGATAAGAAAAATAGTCCTTGCATTTCAAGGAGGTAGAGGTTTTTGTCTTTTTCAGATCAGAACACAGTTTAATGAAGTTGATTTCACAAAGCTTTAACCATGCATAATAAGGTCTGGATAGCTGAAGGGGCTTGGACAGTAAGAACAGGAACCAAGGATGTGGAGACCATTATTTCTGTCTGAAGTCTGAATAACATCAAGAGTAGTGATGTGGGTGGGGGGTGGAAAGATTGTGAGAGCCGTGGTGGGGGAGAATATCCAGAGGCATGATGCCCCTGAGTAACAACGTACTAGGGCCAGGAGAACCGGGCTGAATACTAAGTTAGCCAGGATTCCCTGCCCCAAGGACTGATCCAGACGGCCCACGGAGGGAGATATATCCAGATGATTGGGGATGGGGAAGTGGGGCATTGGGGAACTGGGGATAACAACTCATCGTTTGCCCACTAAATAATGTAACTCATTATGGACAATAAAAATAAATTAAATTAAAAAAAGAGTAGTGATATGGGTATGGAGGACAGTAGATTTATACCCACACCCATATTCTAAAGTTCCATAGCTTATCATTTTCTGCTGTTAGGAGAGATAAAGTCTCTTTAGTCACTGTACTTAATTTCACAGTCCTATGGATCATGATTGCTACTGGTTTGTGTGCTTTTTGAGCTACGAGTCAAGACCGCAAGCACTGGGGATGCTTGAGACTAGAGCCCTTAGCCCAGGTTTGGCTCTGCTTTCGTCCAGGCTTACCACTTGTCCTTTGACAGGGTCGTAAAATCTCTGCAGAAGTTGAACAGATGTGCTTTTCCCACAGCCGCTGCTCCCAACTAACGCCACTGTCTTCCCTTTCTCAATGCTGAGGGTTAAGTCACGAAGGACGAGGACATCTGGGCGGCAGGGATAGAAGAAAGAGACTTCTCGAAACTCTAAATTCCCTTCACACGTGTCCTGTGAGAGGATTATGGATGTCAGATGAGGCTGTGCTGTGTGGTGGCACTTGTTTCCGTAACCACTTCAGTTCTCAAGAGTGAATTGATCTAGAACTCGTGACTGAGTGCTGGTTTCCATCATTTGCTCTGGTGGCTTTATCTATTTCTTCTATTTAATTCACTACAGCATGTCTTGCTCCCACAAAGCACTAGCTCCTTTCAGTTTGGCTAAAGCTGCTCTGAATACATAAACCCTTTAAACTTTTTTTTATTTGTAATTCAAATACCTTCACTGTTTAACTCAGAAAAGCCTGGGTCCTCAAAAACTCTGTTCATCAATGTTACTTGGAAATTGGACAATGTCTTACAGTCGATGTGCATTAGGTTGTAAATTTTGACCTTGAGTCCTCACTTTCAGTGGGTCATTATTTGAGAGTCCCACTTGCTTTCTAAAAGCTTAATTTTCCCAGTGGGTTTTTATCTCCTTTGGTCATTGATGATTCTTTCATAAATCAATTCTTTTTTTCTTTGATAAACCAAGAAAAAATATGCAACGCTTCACGAATTTGCGTGTCATCCTTGCTCAGGGGCCATGCTAATCTTCTCTGTATCGTTCCAATTTTAGGATATGTGCCGCTAAAGCGAGCACCATAAATCAATTCTTATCTATACTAAGGATGTTTAAAAAGGGTTTCCTGAATTATCACCAAATGATGATTAACTTTTAATTAATTAATTAATTAATTAATTAATTAATTTTTCTAGTAGGGTCTAACTCTAGCCCAGGCTGACCTGGAATTCACTATGTAGTCTCAGGGTGGCCTTGAACTCACAGTGATCCTCCTGTCTGCCTCCGGAGTGCTGGGACTAAAGGCATGTGCCACCAAGCCTGGCTTAACTTTTTATTTTTGGTTAATAAGACTATGCTTATTCTGAGCTTCATGCTTGCCCCTAATTACTTTGGTGTGTGTGTGTGTGTGTGTGTGTGTGTGTGTGTGTGTGTGTGTGTGTGTGTGTATGGGTGCGCACTGCTGGAGATCAAATCCAGAGCCTTGGACTTGCTAAGTATGTGTTTTACCATTGAGTGATACTTCCAGTATTCCCCAGTTACCTTCAAAGTATTATCAGCCTTTGTCATTGGGGTAAACACAAGTGAAGAAGGCATAGATGAAGAGGTCTGTGTGTTGGTGGTGGTGGTGAAGGCTGGGCTCTCAGACAGATCCTTGCAGTCAAGTTTATGTTTACAGCCATCTGCTGATTCTGAATCTAGCATGCAGGTAGCAGGCAGAAAGAGCAATAAGCATGCTCGATGATACTAATTAGTTTTCAAAGGAATGAATGTAAAGATGTGATAAAGAGTTCCAGCCACAGGAAAAAAAATCTGGAATGATATATGCCAAATGTGAGAGCAGTGCAGAAGTGATTTAGTTTATCTTATTCAGTGTTTTCCATTTTTGTTCCCTAAAACATATTATTTTATTTGCCTCAAGAGTGAAAGTAGTGCAAAAAAAATGGAGAGCATGCATTCTCTGTTGCTTTTGGGGGAAGACAGAGAGAGAGAGAGAGAGAGAGAGAGAGAGAGAGAGAGAGAGAGAGAGAGATTTTAGCAAATACATAGACTTTAATGAGCTTTTTTTTTGTGTGTGTGTGTGTTCTGAATGCTACTGTGTGTGAGTGAGTGCAGTGGGATACTTGTGGGGTCAGAGGACAACTTACTTTCTGGGTCAGTCCTCTCCTCTTTACCCTGAGTCAGGGCTTCTCGCAGTGGATTCTCACTCTGCTGTTGTTTGTTGTGCTCACCAGGAGCTTTCTGGAGAATTCTCCTTTCTTTGCCTCCCATCTGACCTTCAGCATCCATGTGCTGGGATTATAGAAGCCTTGACTGCTTTCAGCCTTTCACTTGCTGTTTGACTTTTGAACTCAGGTGCTCCTGCTTGAGTGGTGGATGCCCCATCTATGGAGCCCTCTTGCCAGCATGGAGTTGGCACATTTCAAAATGTATTCACACCATTTCTAATGTAGCTTGAAAAATTTCAATCATACATAAAGGTCAAGAAAAAATACATAAAGGTCGCTATATATCCGTCATGTACGTCAGTACTTATTGGTATTTTCTAATTATATTTGACCGAATTTCAATGTTTTATGCATGTGTGTGGGTGCACATGTGTGCAGGTATACTTGCGTGTGGATAGAGGTCAGAGTATGATGTCCAGTGTCCTAAATCAGTCTCGCTCACTGATTGGGCTAGACTAGCTAGCTACTGAGCCCTACCCGTCTGCCTCCCAATGCTGAAATTCAAGGTGAGTGCCACCATACTTGACATTTTACATGGGTGCTAGGGACCCAAACCCAGATCCTCATATTTGCGTGGGAAGCACTTCACCCATTTAGCCATCTGTCCAGCTCTAGAGTTCAATTGTTAAAGGCAGAGGAAATGATAGGAGAATTTTTATATGACACATAATACAAACGAAGTAAATCAATCTCATAGTCCTTGTATGAAACATTTTTGTGTCTTGTACTATGCTTAAAGTTTTTTCTTTCTTCTTTTCTTTCCCCTCCTATTTCTTTTCTTTCTTCTTTCACCTTGTTCTTTTCTTCTTCCCTTCCTTTCTTTTTTCCTCATTTTCTCCCTCCCTTCTTTCCTTCCTCCCTCCCTACAGCCCTCTTGTTATTCTGTAGTTCTGGGGAATGAACCCAGGGTCTTGGGCATGGTAGGCTGTCACTGAGCCACATCTTGGGCTTCTGTGCTTATAGTTCTAAAGGTTACTTACCTGTATGATATTCAATTCCTCTAATGAAATTTAGGAACGAAATAAGAGCATTAGCAGACATATATAAATCCTACAATTTTAAAACAGCTTCTTGTGTGTTTGACTTTTCAAAAGACAAAGACAATATCTTATTTTAATGGTGATGTTCTCTGGGCATTATATTTTGAGAATTTTAAGATCTTATTTCTGTCACTAACAATGTACATCCCTCTTAATAATTATAGCTCTACTGTTGTTTTCAATTATCACATATGTAAATCTGCAATTAAAGTCCTCAAAGGTCATAGTATATGTTTAAATGAAAACTTAAGTACATACCTAATGCTGGCTCTTATTTTTAAATAAAAATATATAGAAAGGTTTTAAAACTGATCATATACTTAATGGATAAAACTATTATTAAAAGGTTTTAAAAACCTTTTTATATTTTAAAAATTTAAATTTAAAAATTGAATATTTTAAAATTATTCAAGTTTGTGGCTCAAGTGGTATGCAATTTGGGCTGTTTTTATTTATATTTCTTTTTTCTTTTTCTCTCTCTCCTTCCTTCCTTCCTTCCTTCCTTCCTTCCTTCCTTCCTTCCTTCCTTCCTTCCTTCCTTCCTTCCTTCCTTCCTTCCTTCCTTTCTTTCTTTCTTTCTTTCTTTCTTTCTTTCTTTCTTTCTTTCTTTCTTTCTTTCTTTCTTTCTTTCTTTCTTTCTTTCTTCTTGAGATAGGGTATCATTCTACAGCTCAAGCTGACCAGGAAGTTATTCTGTAGTCCCAAGCTGGCCTTGAGCTCATGGTGATGACCTCCTATCTCTGCCTCCTGAGTGCTGGAATTAAACATGAACTACTCTACCTTTACATAAATATAGTTCCTTCTTCCTCTTACGCCTGCAGACATATAGCCCATAAACAACTGTGTTTGAAGCAGCAGACGTTATTTACTCTATATACTATCAGGGAAAAAAGGTGAATAAAATCTAATGGCAGTGTTCATCCAACATGAAAATTATTGCTGTCTGAAAATATTTTGATGGTGAACATCCCCATGGCATCAGGCACATACGCTAAAAAAAACATATATTTATCATAAAATATATTTTAGTGGTAGTGGTGGGACTCTATGACAAGGCTCCTTTCCTCCTTTGTGGAGAGAAAATTCAATGTGTCATTTAACTCCTTCTACTACTAGAAGACTCCCTTTCACAATGAGCACTGCTCCTCCCTCAGAAGCAGACAGTAACAGGAGACTTGTGCTTACTGGTTTCTTCCCTATCTGACTGCAGCTGTCTATAGTTGGCTTCTTTTCCAGCAAAGCAAACAGATGTGCAGCTCCACATTTGGCTTTGGAATATTCTGGTGCCCAAACAAGGGTTTCTCCGAAGGCCAAGGCTCCATATGCAATCGCAGTAAAAACTCTATCAAAAGATAAAGCATTAGAACCTTAGATCCACTGTGCAACAGCAGAGCTCTAAAAATCAAGGAAACAGTGAACCCAGGAATGTAATCCTTTGGTCCAGACAGTACCACGAACGTTAAAAGCTAGTTTCTACCATGTGCTCTATACACCAAAATAACCTTTGAGCTTGGCTAATCATACAAATTTCTCTTTTGATTAGAGACACAGACCAAAGATTCCAGCGAGTCACCTTGATATAAGGCGTGCTTGTTTAGAGATTTGGTAGAGAATGAGCTGACAACAGGAAGAATGAGTCTGAACTGACACTGGAGATATGAGATGGTGGCCTCTTCATCTTTATTCGCGTATGATGTAGTTACAGCCTGTCATTGAGGCTCAATGATTAATTATCTGCCTCAGGTGCTACACTAACTCCCCTTTCCTAAGGTTCTGGAAACAAAATCAGACTGTAATACATCCTAGCTAACTCTAGAAGAAAAGTTTTGATCATGAACGTGTGATCTTAGTTTCAACACATGCTCATTATAAAATGGCAAGCAAAACAAACAAACAAACAAACAAAATGGCTAGTAGAATTGTTGCATATCACATGACATTGGTTAAAAATTTCCCTCTTATTTTCTGTATCATTTATAAATCTGAAAAGACCTTGGTGAATAAAAAACAAAAATCCTAGTATCAGGGAAAAGTGTGATTCAGCTAACACCGGACAAGTTTCACTGACATCATAAAATGCAGGGGAGGAACAGGCCATACCAGACTGCAGTACAGGTTTCCTTTGCCTGATCACAACAAGGTAAACACGTGGATTTTATCCCTAAGTAGAACCTCTCAAAGGGTAGACTTTGTCACTTCTTCAGTGGCCTAACCTCTTGAATATTGTTGGTTTTACAAAGGTCAAACACAGCATAAAATACAAAAACAACCAAGGAACAGGAATGTCTGTTGCTAAAAATATTGTGGATCGTTTTGTGATTTGATGAATTTTTAGTACTAATATTTAAGAAAACTCTTGAATGCCATTCAAAAACCTGATATCCTTAGCTGGTTGTGGTGGCGCAGACCTTTAATCCCAGCACTCTGGAGGTATAGGTAGGAAGATCGCCAAGAGTTTGAGGCCAGCCTGAGACTACATAGTGAATTCCAGGTCAGCCTGGGATAGAATGAGACCCTATCTTGAAAAACAAACAAACAAACAAACAAAAACAACCCCACCAAAACACTTTGATATCCAGCTACAACAAGAAGCCCTTATTGAGTTTAGGTAACACACCTGGTTGGATTTTGAGACTAGGTTTTGCTGTCACCTAGGCTGCTTTTGAACTTGCTCTGTAAAGTAGACTGGTGCTGAACTCAGGACCCGCCTGTCTTCCCAGAGCTGGGATTACAGATTTACGTCATTGTGTCTAGCCACATTGTATTGCAAGGGAAAGCCCAACTGTATCACACCGAAATCAGTCTGATTTAAGATTAGGATTCACATGAGGTGGAAAGATAACTGGTTTATGAATCTGCTGACCTGGAGCCTAAACCCACAAGAACAGAGCTCCTCCAAAGTAAACAACTGAGAAAATCACTTGATGTAACTTCAGATACTTCAAATTATCTAAAACTTCCCTAAAACTCCCAGCCTGGTATAGATGCCAAAAGGATCATGTCCTTGTCAGGTCCCTGTTAAAATGAAAATATTACTCTAAAGGGCTTTCTATTAGGCCTTGTACCTGAGGGAGGGAAATGACCTGAAGGATAGAGAATAAAACAGGAAGGATCTCAAAAGAAAAGGCAGAGCAACAGTAAAACCCTTGCTGTTGTCTTTATCAAGAGAGGGGTACGGGGGCTGGGGGTGGGCAGAATACAGAGGCATAGAGAGTGAGAGTGTGGACTTGCTGGTGATGGGCTGTCCAGTGCCTAAGCCAGGGACATCAATATTCTCTGTGTTCCTCTTAGAAATCACATCTAGACTCCAGGAAATTAGCTAGCTGTGCGATTCTAATGTTTTTACTTAATTGATTGAGTGCCCGACTTATTGGCAAATAGGAGATAAGAATATCATCTTGTCGGGTTGTTTTGAGAATCCAATGCATAAATAATGTACAATATTTAGTACAATTTCTAGAAAATATATTTGCTCACCAAATGAAAGTTTGTATGCTGTTCCTCTCATGGAATGAAAAGCAATGAGCACTCTATTAGAAAATATGCTTTCTGGGCTGGAGAGATGGCTGAGCGGTTAAAGGCACTTGCTTGCAAAGCCTGTTGGCTCAGGTTTAATTCCCCAGATCCCATGTAAAGCCAGATGCACAAAGTGGTACATAAATCTTGAGTCTATTTGCAGTAGCAAGAGGCCATATGTCTCTCTGTGTCCTTGCAAATAAATAAAAAAAATTTTAAAAAGAAAATAAATGCTCACACTTCTAAGGTAATACTTTAGCATAGCAGATCAATGTGTAGTTTTCAAAGAACCCTCTAAGTAAGTTTCTATTTGACTCTCTTTCTTCCCAGAAGAGTCCTTCAGTGAGTCCCTGCTCATCTTTTTTTTTTCATCCAGATACAACCCTCCGATCTGCTCCTTCCCACTGGACATCCTTTCCATGACAAATGGGAAGAAGAAAGCAAGTCACTGAGATTTCTTTGATGCTTTGGATCCCATGATTGTTTTCACACACACGATACAATCTGACCACCTAGGAGCTAAGTAGAACAGGAACTTCCCACTTACCAAACCAGAAAACTCCAGCTGGGGAACATTTTGCAGTTGGCCCAAGATCACACAGATTGGGATGTAAGGGAGCCTTCTGGATGGCTGTGTTCCCCTCCCAGGCTGCTCCTTCTGGGGGAGAGCGAGTGGAAAGTCTTTGCCTACATACTGGTGTGTTAACACTTGTCCTAGTTTGGGGATCTTCACCAGCCTTCACTTCCCCCTTGAGTTCTCATCTTAGATTCCCCTCACTGATGATGGCGGGCTTATGCTCCTTTCTGCCAGGTGATGTCTTGGGAGGAGCCAGGTAGGAGTGGGTGGTACTGATGACAGGGCACGGGAAAGAAGTCTTTCCTGTTTGCTTTGGCTAATTAAGGCCACTTTCTTAATTACACTTAATTCTTCCATGCAAAGCTGGTAGTGGAGGATTAGCATGCTACTCTCTATCCCTTACTGTTTCAAAGTATTAATCAGTTCTTAGTATTCATTGACACCAACCTGTAATATTGAAAGTCCAACATGATTCCCTGTGAAGAACTGCAATTAGAGCTGGGAGGAATAGAACACAAACATGCTCAGCTTCTGTCTGGCTCAGCTCCTTGGGCTCAGGCGTTTCTTACTACTATAATGTACTGGCCTGCTCTGATTCTCTCTTACATATGGCCTGTGCTTAGCTTCTTGCCAGTGTGTATAGCAGAGAAGGAAGTGACTCACAGAGGAAGGCTTGAAGTGGGCAATGAGAATTGCAGGAGACTTTGCCAGCCACCAGTGGTTTGGGGACTATATTGTAAAACATACCTGCAAGATCTTTTCAAAGTGAATTTAAATTATATTTATTTTAATTTCTTTGAAACAAGGCCTTGCTAGGTTCCTTGCTGGAACTCATTATGTAACTGAGGGTGGCCTCAAACTTGCAATTGTCCTTCCTCAGCCTACCACGTGCTAGGATTATATGCTTTTGACTGGACACCTAACAGGAGAAAATGAACTTTTGTATTCCTATAACTGTACATTCATAGTGAAGTAACAAATCGAGTACTACTGGTCTAACAGAGAGAGGTCATTCGTATACCCTGTTGTACATGAAAGCCTAGACAAGAGGCTTCCTAGCCACTCCCAGGCCCTGGCTGCCAAGTCAGTACAATAAAATATTATCGCCTCACTTCAGTCAGTGCTCACTTCAGAGAAATATCTAAATATGATGGGGAATACGCTTCATGTAGCAGTTACTGTCACATGCTGGGACAACACACCCAACCAGAATCAGCCTGTGGAAGTCAGGTTTTTTTTTTTTTTCTTATTGTATTGAGAGAAGTTCCATCTTAGCAAGGAAAGCTTGGCACGAGCAGTCAGCAGTGTTACACCTTGTCACATCAGGAAGCAGCAAGAGTGAGTTATGAACACCAGTGGGGCCCACCCCTAGAATTATACCTCCTCCAGCAGGGCTCTTCCTCCCAAAGGCTCTAGCAGCTGGAGATTAAGTATGAGGCTTAATCACAAATACATGAGGCTATGAGGGAACAGTTCATATTCAAGCCTCCATACTTAGCATAAAAATATATATGCATGAAAACTTAGACAATAGGCAGGACACTGGATGGCTGTTATCACAGAGACATGCATGCTGTCCCTTGACAAGAGGCTTGCCCTCTCAACAACAGCTTTGCTGGTAAACTGGGAAAGTTTCTGACATGCCTTAAAGAACTCCGTAAGGTCTTATTCAGGCTTTCTGAGCAGCTTAGGATTTAGTTAGTGTTCATACTTCTTGAAATAGGATCATACATCACTACTTTATGTAGGCTCTCAGATAGCTCACATTATCCTCAAACTCACTATGTAGCTGAAAATGACCTTGAACTTCTGATCCTCCTGTCTCTACCTCCTGAGTACCTGGGATCACAGGCACGTGTTACCATGGCAGGTTTTATGTGGTGCTGGGGATCGAACTCAGAACTCCTTGTATGCAAGGCAAGCACACTCCCAAATGAGCTACATTTCCAGCTCCATCTTTTGCTAATATTCTGCATATGTTCTCTTTTTTTCATTTGACACATCATGTTTTATTCAGCTACTCTGATCACACATGGTCCAAGAACATTCAAATAACAAATCAAATACAATCAGATGTGAAAGACTGATATTCAAACATTATAGCTAACGATGCCACGCTTGCCTATGATCTCACCAATATAAAACCACATCCAAACCTCGGTGGCCACCAAGCCATTCAGCATAGCTTCCTTAACTGTAAGATGTTTGAAGCTACCCATCTGAGCACTCTGGATTATTTTTTTCAAGCTCTGAATAGCTGTAGGGATCTCAGCAGGGGTTGGAGGAACCAGCTCAACCTTGGCATAGTGCCACAATGTGGCCAATTGAGGCTTTGAATAAGTCACAGCGGCATTCACCAGCTCCGGGCCCATCTGCGCCAGGCTCCTCGGTAGAAGGTCTGTCATCCCCAAGGGCCGAATGAAAGTCTGCATATGTTCTCATGGCTAAAATGATTGTCTCTACATACCCTTTTTACTGAATGTCATAAAAAGAAATTCAGGAAGGTGTAGCAGACCAGCAAGGGGGAAGAATTTTTATATTGAGAAATTTTCTATATTTCAGGGCCATAAAATAATCTAAGCTAGTTACTTGTTCCATTTATGTTAAGATTCCGCTCAGCTATGGATATTCAAATGTTTGAAAAATTAAACCAGAATTGTTACTAACAAAGTCATTTTATAGAAGTAGTTTAGGAAGGTTTGGCTATAGAATTAGCAATATAAATAGTAGTAAATGTCTACTACACAAGATGTCAGGCATCTGGAATCAACAAACTTGAATCTGTGACTTTGAGCCTCTGATTCTTGCCCATCTGTAAAATGGGGACCATGGAATTCCACTGGTTGTTCGAAAGATTAGCCTGACAATGCGTCACACTGACAAGAGTTAATCGACTTGCTGTTTGGGGACTATAACAGTAACTGGATGGGAGGTCATTTTCAAATCACTTTCTCCTTGGTGTCACCTGCTAGCTTGAAAGGGATGGGGGGAGGAGAAATAAACAAGATGACAGCTGAATTAGCCCCTGTCGTCATTGTCTCCTCACAGAAGCACCAGGATGAACAGCCGTTTATACCACAATGACTTCACAGGAGCAACCACGAGAGGTTGAGGGCAAGAAGGAAAATGCCAGTATTGCCCCTTCCCCAGTCAGGAGAGAGGTGAGTTCCACTTGAGGAAGAGAGAGGATTAAGTGCAAGCCCCACACATGAAACCCTGTACCAGGCCTACTGCAATGAAGCCACAGAGTGAGTGGGTCGAGCCCAGGTCCAGGCTGATTCTACACGGAGTCACAGACACTGCCTTAGGGAGGTGGTTGTCAGTACTTGACCACTCTTCCATCCTCCTTGGAGGCAGATTGGAGGAATAAGACGAAGTTCCCAACACAGGCCAGAGCTCACAGCAGAGACTATGCCCTCCCTTCTAGCTTCTGGAGAGGTGTAGGCCTGGGACACACCTGCTGCATTCTAGAGATTTGTGGTCAAGGGACTGTTTCACAACTGAGGGCAGCAGAGATGAGCTGGTGGGTCCTCAGAGCTGGATGCTCCAGCTGCCCTGGAACCTGGTAATGAATGACCTGCCTCCTCAGTGGGAAGGACTCAAGTTTCAAGCCTGCATCATTTTCAGCTGCTGTGAGGCTTTGTGCACTTTTAAGACTGTGCAGGTCCTTGAGACTGTGAGACTCAAGTGTGACTCAGTGTCATCAGCTGAGGTGGTCAAGCATGTGCCTTTGTCAACATCACCTCAAGTTTTGGCAGAGATTACGGTGTAAGACCCCAATTACTGGGGTGAGGACAGGGTAGGGTGTATATAACCCACACACTGGGTAGATCTTGATAGCCCCTCTCCCAGGCTTCCCTGTGGATGGAACAGGTCCAGGGAAAGAAAAGAAGCCATGGGCCTAGTCTTCCAGATTTCTATTTCAGCTAGCATCTCCTGCAGATGGTTGCAGCAGCTCTGGGCCATGAGTCTACCTCAGCAACAGGCAACCCCTAGAAATCCATGGGTGCTGCCCCAGTGTTGTGTTGGTCTTGGTGGGCTGTGGACTCAGGTGGTAAGAAAATTCCTGCATTCCCTGACCACAAGCCAGGCACTATGGATGAGTTACCTTGATCTACCCTGGCTTAGGAGATGTAGTAATTCTTTCTAGGTATCTCCTGTTTCTTTCTGAACAACACTTCAATAGTATATTTGGAACGACCTTGGTTCGCAAAGGTGAGAGAAGTGTGTGTGTGTGTGTGTGTGTGTGTGTGTGTGTGTGTGTGTGTAAGGATGAGGAAACACTGATTAATGGGTTCTGAACTACAATAAGGAGCAAGACGTTCCACATGCATTATAGAAAACAACAATGTACTTCACTTTTTAAAAAAAAGCTAGAAGAAAGGCTTTTTAAAAGTTTTCTCTTTTAAAAAACAAGATAAATGAGGAAGGTAAATGTGTTTATACTGATTTAAACCTTATATACTATATACATGAATCAAAACAATATAGTAGCCTATCAGTATGTATAATTTCATTTATCAATTAAAGAGTAAATAAAGGGATTAGTATGATCTTGAAGTTGTATTATTAACTGGGAAAATTCTTTATTCATTTTTAATATTTGTGAGGAAGAAGTGGAGGAGGGAAGAGAGAGAGAGAGGAGAGGAAGAGAAGAGAGAGAGAAAGAGAAGAGAGAAAGATAGAGAGAATATGGGCATACAAGGGCTTCTTGCTGCTACGCATGGACTCCAGATGTGTGCAGCACTTTGTGCATCTGGCTTTTGTGGGTACTGGAGAATAAAACCCAGGCTGGCAGGCTCTATAAGCAAGTGTCTTTAATTGTTGAACAATCTCCCCAGCCCATCTTTGCTTAGTTTTAACCTACACAAGCCTATATAAACCTCAGTATGTAAAAGTAGATCACCAGTTACACACATCACAGTGGGTATAGACCAAGTATTCCATCCAAGGTAACTGCTATTACATGTTTGGATACAGAACAGAGGGAAAAAATTAAATTTGTGAAAAACAGGAGTAGTAAGTTTGACTCTGGAGGCATATTTCTAGGATTGGCTAGATTTCAGTCATTGCCCTTTATTTAATATATATATATTTTTTGTAGTGCTATGGATTAAGTGCAGGACCTTGTCTATGCTGGGCAGGTGTTCTGCCACTGAGCTATACCTCCAGCCTTTCCTCTTTATTTTTTATGGTGGTTTGATTGTTAAACACAGACTCATGTGCTTGAATACTTAATTCCCAGTTGATGCTGCTGTTTGAGAAGTTTGTGGAAGCTTTGAGAGGAGGAACCTTCCTGGAGAAAGTGTGTCATTGGGTCAGTCTTTGAAGTGTTACGGTCAAGATCCACTTAGGGCTTTTGCACTTCCTACTTCCTTCATGTTGATGTGCAGATGTGGTGCTGGCTGTCTGCTCCTGCCATGCTGTCCCTGCTGTGATAGACTTCCTCTCAAAATGTAAGCCAATACCAATCCTTTCCTTCCCTAAGCTGCTTCTCGTCACACCAATTGTCCCATCAATGAGAAAGTAATTGCCGCAGTTTTGATACAGTTAATTTACTGGCAACACCTGGAAATCTAGTTCTCCCTTTAATACCCAATACTACCCTGGTCCTCTGCACTACGGCCTGCAGTGCTCATCTCAAGCAAATATGGAAATAGGAAGTTTCTCTTTTGATCTGTATCCAAGAAGGTATTCTAAGCCAAAAGTTTCCTTCATTTGGATCTTATATAATTACGCATTCTTTATGAAAACTATCTAAACATAGACAAGCACAAATCATATTTGAATTAAATAAATACTTTTAAGTTTACAAACATCAAAATGAGAGACAGCTTTCTTTGGCTTATGAAGAAGTTGATAGCCGGGCGTGGTGGCACACACCTTTAATCCCAGCACTTGGGAGGCAGAGGTAGGAGGATTGCCGTGAGTTCAAGGCTACCCTGAGACTACATAGTGAATTCCAGGTCAGCCTGGGCTAGAGAGAGACCCTACCTCAAAAAACAAAAACAAACAAACAAACAAAAAAAGAAGTTGATAGATATACTGCATGCTTTATGGGAATATTCTCCAGTCCTATCTGGTTGCAATTTGCATCTCTGTGACGGAGTAAAACAATTGTCTGCTACCTTTTATATGAACTGTTTCATAAATTAAAAGAAGCTCTTTTTATGTGAACATAATGTTCACTAATGTTTAATTACCCTGCTTATTTGCTTAAGAAAGGTTTACTGCATATCTAGTAGTTGCCATGTTAAGGGCTTAGTTGGGCCTTGAACAAGATAGGCTAAGACTTGTCCTCCGTCTAAGCTTTTGATAAACACATAAATAAGAAAGCTAATCGCATGTAGTGTGTGCTATGAATAAAATAAATATAACATGATAATGGCGAAGCTGAGGAAGGAGGACACTTTGGTCTCTCTGAGGAGTAGGCTTGGAAGTAGAAGTCTGGATGGTCAGAAAGGGGAAGACTAGCAAGGACACAGAGAATGATCATTCCAGGAAGAAGAACAAAAAAAGTGTCATGATCCTGAGATGGAGTGTTCTAGAAAGAGAACCCCAAGTATGGGCAGACATGCAGCTCACCTCTAGGAGACTGTAAATGAAGTTGGCAAAGAAGGCTGAAGCCCCATTATGGAGGGCTTTCAGGTTATGGTAAGGAATTTTGCTTTATTCAACTTTCACCATGAAGTTATAAAGTGTTTCAGTAAATGGATGCAGTTTGATTTGTGCTTTAAAAGACCAGCTTACCTTCTATGCAGAACACAGATTATAGGGAGGCAAGAGTAGACACGGGGACACCAGAGGGAAGGGAAGTCGTCTAGTCAGATGAGGATGGCATGGGCCCTGGGGTAGTTTGGAATTCGAGCTGTCAAGACTTAGTGTTCAAGGAGGTGAGTGAGGAGCAAGAGAAGAAGCTGGCATGATTCTTCAATTTTTGGTTTGGGCAAAAGCAGGGATGGTGGCTGGTGTTATTAAGAATGATGTCCTAGGGCTGGAGAGATGGCTCAGCAGTTAAGGAGCATGCCTCCAGAGCTTAAGGACCCAGGTTCAATTCCCCAGGACCCACATAAGCCAGATGCACAAAAGTGGCTAGAGGCCCAGGCGTGCCCATTTTCTCTCTCTCTCTCTTTCTCTGCTTGCAAATAAACAAATAAAATATATTTTTTAAAAAAGAATGGTGTCCTAGAGATTTAAGAATGATCAAAAGTTTAGAAACTTGAGGAAATTATTTGGAAGAAAATATGAATTATGCCTTGGATACATTAAGATATTATTAGGAATCCAAGTCCAGGGGTCCAGTATGGAGTTGGAAAAGAGTCATTTGTTCCTGGTTAGAATTGGAAATATAAAGAAGAAGTTATGGAGACACAGGTTGTATTTAAAACTGTTGCGTTAGATGACCTTGGCCATGAGAGCACATAGATGAAAGGTTTGAGAGCTCTAACGGCCTTAGAGGCCTGACAGAAAACCAACAGCCAACAAAGGAAATAAGGTGTGGCAATGACTCAGAAAAAAGCTAGAGGAGCTTGGAGAAGATAATGAGGTCAAGTTGCAGGAGGCTGGACAACGAAGACCTAGATGGCGGAACATGGGCGGGAGAGATGGAGGTCAGTGATGACCTTGACATTGAAATCTTTTCAGAGGTGAGAAGGGAACTAAGGATTGGTTGGAGACATTTTGGAGAGATTAGAGATACTAAAATTAGATTGAAACTGAAAAGGAGAAGGACACTTACAGGGAGGATTTCTTTCTCTTAAGTGATTACAAAGCAAAGGAAAAGTGATGACAGAGAAATTAATGAAAAGAAATAATAAAATCACTGGGCTGCCTGCATTTCTGATATCCTACATTCCTTACTGCGCCCTGGGCTTTTCAGAAGCCTGGAAAGTTTATAGCATCCTGAAGATGTTATACTTGTTATTTCAAGTACTTGTTTTGCAATCAAACTTTTGGAGTACAAAGTACTGTGAAGCTGGGGAGCGCTGGCATTAAAGTAGAACCAATAGAAAACCCACTCATTTAATATGCGGTTCTAGATTTTTGTCTCTTGTTAATCTGACTAGTTAGTCCATGTACTCTGGATCACACAAGCAACATGACGCACTATTTTAGAAGCCATGAGGACAAAGGTGTACTTTTCGGTTGAAATTCAAGCGCAGATATCTTCTTTTACAAGGAAATTTGCCTTTAGGAAAGTGCTAAGTGCATTTCCTGCCAGCCTGCCAAATTTTACTTCAAGTCAGGTAAGATTTAGGAGCATTGGGTTCGTGAACTGTAGACTGGTTCTTACTAGTGCTGAGCAAGCAAACTTCCTAGGACCTTATTGAAAGTATAACAAATAAAAACGTTTCCATGTGAATAGAAACTAAAAACTAGTCCACATTATCTTGCAATTATATGGCTTCAAGTGAATCAACTTTTGTCCATTTTCTCATGCTGAATACATCCTCATGCTCTAAATCTGTGCCCAGGTAGTACTCCCTCTTCTACCAAGAGAAGTGGGAGGCAATGCCCAAGGGGGAGTTTCAGTGTTTTCTAACTGTCAGAACCCTGGGAACAAAGTCATTACGAGAAGAGGTTTCTTCTTGTTCTGCTGAGCATGCTTTAGTGGGCTTGTTATCCAAATATGTTTTGAGTAAAATGTGTGGATTCTCTGTAGCTCTAAATGTTCAGCAATTTGTGATATGAAGCAGCAACATTTCTGACATTTTAGACTTAGGCAGTTGAGAAATAACCCTCACCATTTTTTTTTTTCAGCTGTTCCTGTAAAGTGCAGAGACTCACAGTCACGTGAAAAGAATTGAAGATACAAACTCCAGTCAATGCTCCATTGGTAACAATGATCAGGTCTCAATACTACTTTCTGAAGATTAATTTATGTGTGTGTGCATGTATACATATACTGATTTACAGTAATATATATTAAAGTCATCTCCACACTGAGAGTACCATTAAGTCATTCAAATTCCCCAGGAAGTGGATATCAAGAAACCATATTTTGCTCCTACATTTCCATATTCTAAGGAACTGAACAATTCATATGAGAATTTAACTGATTTGGGATTTGTATCACATCAGTATCAGCATTTTGCCAGCTATGCCATACTTCTTATAGCTACGAAAACCCAATAAAATTAGTTCAATTTAATCGTTACATAATGTAAACATATTGAAAAATTACATTTTGTCACATAAATATATAATATGCCCAAGCGTTATTAACAAACTAAAAACAAAATCACAAACATGCAGATATCGATGTATTTAGATGTTTCAAGAATGTTTGTCCCACATGTGATCTAAATGCTAATCCTCTATGAATTACATACATACACACATGACCCACTTACAGGGCTGACACATTTGCACAACTTACGTGAACATGCCCTCTGATGTCATTCGTCCAGCTTGAACCATATAGGCTCCAAATCGAAACCCTGCTGCGTGGACGAAGTACAGAAAGGCATTGCTGAACGCACAGCAGCCTCCAATGATCTGGGCTTCCTTCAAGTTATTCCTGAAATGCACAAGTACCAAATAATGGGACATAATCATAGGAAGGCCAACATAATAAATTTAGAATGATGAATATAATGGACCTTGAAATGTTACACTTTAGCTGATAAGTATGTTTTAAGGATTAAAGAGAAAGCCATTATCATAGAGACAGATGATGTGATTTGCTCCAGCTGTATACAGTTCAGTGTAACCAAGTTGTCCTTATGTTCAAGTGCTTGGACATGGTCTGTGAAAGAATTGCTGATGTAAGAGTTAAAGAGATTTTGCATAGAAGTACTTAGAAATACTCTTTAGATTAAAGGGTGGTACCAACCACAAGCATGAATGCAAAGGAATACAAAGCTATCTCTTTGATAAAGTAATACAAAGAGAACTTCTGAGCCAATGTGATAAGGAGGGCTGCTTAAATGAACATATTTATTATGTATAGATTTGCTTCAAAAAGTAACCTATCGTAGAGACTTAATGTTAAGGGATGAGCAAATCTTATGTTCTTTCAGGCACATGCTGTTTCCTTAATCTTCTTTCAGGAAAAATAAGATTAAAACACAACCTTACTAAGAGACCTAAAATATTTATTCTAGTTGTGCTTGCCCCTGATTCTTCTTGATCTCCTCTTGGGGAAGTCATGTGAAAAGTGATGATGAATTATTCCTAGGGAAGTTTCCAGAGGAAGCAGAATGGCAGGTACACCCCTGGGAAACTGTCTCAGTACTACAGAGCTAGTGGAGGGGGCTAGAGAAGCAGTCACCTGTGCTGGGTGTGAAGTGTCTCTTCATACATGTGCTCAAAGGTCTTCTCTCGTGTTAATGACATGATAGTACGTATATTCTCCACAGCTTCTGTTGCTATCTTATAGAATAGAAAATAAAATATAGAAACATTTAGTGATCAACATTTCCTGATTAGTGCATTTCAGCTACTTACCCAATTAAGTCAGACAAGTATTCTTACTCCCCCCCCACCAACACACACACACCCAACCAGATGAAAATTACTTGAGGAAAATTTCTTTTGAAAAGATTTAGTGCACCAAGTTTAGGCTTTTTAAGTGTTTACTGAATTTCAATTTAAACTGGCTCCATAAACAGGATAATTAAACATCAGGGGACATTATGTTCACATGAAAGAGAGCTTCTTTTAAATTATGAAACAATTCATATGAAATATAGCAGACAATCAAATAAATAATTGTTTTACTCCACATAGATGCAAATTGCAACCAGACAAGACTGGCAAATATTCCCATAAAGTATCATGCAGTATGTCTATCAAATTCTTCATAAACCAAAGAAAGCCGTCTCTCATTTTGATGTTTGTAAACTTAAAAGATATTTAATCCAAATATGATTCATGCTTATCTGTGTTTAGACAGTTTTCATAAAGAATGTGTAATTATATAAGATCTAAAATGAAGGAGAAACTTTTTGTTTCCAAATTTGTTTCAGATGGGCACTGCAGGCCGTAGTACAGAGGACCCGGGTGGACAGCCAGCATTGGGTGGCAAGAGAGAGCTAGATTTCCATGGTGTTTCCAGGATAACTGGATCCTGCTCTCACTTTTGATGCAGTTGTTTTAAACTCTCATTAATTTCAAAATGAACTCAGGAAATCCTTCCTTTTTAACATACATAGTTTGCACAGAGAATGGATGAGAGCAGTGAAGTCTTGCTTTAGGGGTTTGTTAGGGGGGAAAGAAAGGAGCAACAACAAAAAATCTTTTGGATATTTTTAATAATATAGACAGGAATGTCATTACAGAAACTTGGAAAGTACTCTAGGTGGGGCTGGGGAGATGGCTCAGTGATTGGGGGTGCTTGCTTGCCCACCCTGCTGACATGTGTTCAAGCCCATTTAGGCTGGATGCAAAAGTGATCCCACCACCTGGAATTTATTTGCAGTGGCAAGAGGTCCTGACACCCACCTCTACATATGCATGCAAGTAAAATTTTTTCATTTGAAAATATTTTATTTATTTACTTATTTGAGAGAGAGAAGGAGGGAAGGAGAGAGAAGGAGGGAGGGAAGGAGGGAGAAAGACAGAGAGAGGGAAGGGGAGGGAAGGAGAGAGAGAGAGAGAGAGAGAGAGAGAGAGAGAGAGAGAGAGAGAGAGAGAGAGAGAGAGAATAGGTTCACCAGGTCTTCCTGCCAGTGTAAACAAACTCCAGACACATGTGCCCACTTTGTGCATCTGGCTTTACATGAGCACTAGGGAATCAAACCTGGGTCGGCATGATTTCAAACAAGTTTCTTTAACTGCTGAGCCATCTCTCCAGTCCCCATTTTCATTTTTAAAAAATTATCTTTATTATCAATAATTATATACATTGTATGTGCAAATCTTGTGATGGTACCCCATTTCTCTCCTCTCTGTCCCCTACCAACTGGGGACCCTCCTCAGTGGACATACTGGATCAGTCCATAGGGTAGGGGGTATGAACTACACCAGAGGGAGCTAGTTCCCCCCATTTTGTGTGTCATTGCAGAGGGGGGCAATGTCTCTGGATATTCTTCTCCACCATGGCTCTTACAATCTTTTCGCCCCCTCTTCCACTCATTTCCCTGAGTCATGGTGGGTGAGTTTTAAGTCTGCTTTATTGTTGGGATCTTAAGTGTCTCAGGACTTCTGCTTTGGGCTGTGTGGGGTATCATTGGTGTCTGTCTCCATTGACCTTTCAGGAGTTATCTGAATTGCTGAATTCTAAAAATAGAAAATACTGTAGTTTATAAAAAAATGAATAAACCAGCCATGTGTGATGGTGTGCATCTTCAATCCCAGCACTCGGAGGGAGGCGAAGGTAGGAGGATCACTGTGAGTTCTAGGTCAGTCTGGGCTACAGTGAGATCCTGCCTTGAAAATAACCAACAAAATGAAATAAAATAATAAAATAAAAAAATAAAATGAATGAAGTATAATAAAATAAATAAAATACAAAACAAAATTATAAACCTTTTTTTTTTTCTAGGTAGGGTCTCACTCTAGCCCAGGCTGACCTGGAATTCACTATGTGGTCTCAGGTGGGCCTCAAACTCATAGTGATCCTTCTACCTCTGCCTCCCTAGTGCTGGGATTAAAGGTGTGCATCACCACATCTGGCTTAATAAACCATTTTAAGTATCAAAAATATCATACGCTTGATGACTTGTCCAAATCTGCACACACAGCTAAGGGACAATGTATTTTGTTGGTCTATATTCTAAGTTGGTCTTTGATAGACTGGCTTATTGACATGTACAGGGAAAAGACTCAGATTGCCTCTTTGATGGCAATTACTAACTACACAGTTTCAAGTCAATCTAAGACATGAAAATGAAAAATAAAAGGACACAGTTATAACTAAAGCTCATGACACAAAATAAGATTCATAAAATCTAATTAATATCTCATTAATTTAGAAATTGCACAAATTATAACCTTTAAAAAACATTGCACAGTGAGGGCTGCAGCTGTTCATTGTGTCTAAGGCAAATATTTGCCAAGTTAAGTAGCTTTGTTTATAGAGACAAGCAGACATTCCAAGGGTCCTTATCTAGGGCAGGAAAGGTGGAAAGGTCCAAGGGTCAGGCAAACCACATTGCTCTGATCACATGCTGGACGTGAACATTCAGGATGGTAATGCTGGGCCACCTAAGCTGAAGTCACCCACAAGTAATATCATAATGGTTTTCATCTTCAGAGGATGTTCCTAAGGGAGGAACAGCCCAACACCTGAGGTGTAAGCCTCTGGGAAGACCTGGGGTTTACATTGCTGCAGCCTTGAAAAGGCTGTCATGATAAACAGGCTGGAAGTCCATCCAATACAAAGCCAGAATACCTAGAACCCCAAAACCTCAAAAATAAAAATCACCTATCCAAGAGTAAGCAGCCTGAAAAACCACAGCCCTATAGTCACTAGGAGACAGGTGGGTGTGAGATGGATGAACACTTCACAGTGATACATGGGTGAGCCTACTTGGGGTGTGTCCTTGCAGCAAATGACATCATATATACATATATATACATATATGCATTCATGTATATTACATATTGAAGCAGAGAGAGAAAGAGAGAGACAGACAGAGAAGGAGGGAGGGGGAGGGAGAATGGGCATGCCAGGGCCTCTAGCCACTACAAATGAACTTCAGATGCATGCACTACCTTGTGCATCTGGCTTTATGTGTGTACTGGGGCATTGAACCTGGGTAGTTAGGCTTTGCAGACAGGCACCTTAACCACTGAGCAATCTCTCCAGAACAAATGATAGCCTTTTTTATTTCATAGAAAGGACAATATCATGCAATATTTTCTTAAACTTCAAGAACAATGGTTATTATTTGATACGATTAATTCTGAGGATTAATATTCGTTATTAATTATGAATATGATTTATCTTGAGGAGCTCAAGTATACTAAAGATTTTCACAAATAATGACATCAATTGTTCATTTTAATCAGCAAAAATTGTTGAGGCACTATCAGTCACTGTCAGATTTCCTATTTGTCTTGAAAAAAATTACCAGAAGTATTGCTCCAGAAAATTTAATTTTTCAATAAACAGACTGTGGTGGTTTGAATGTAAATGTTCCCCATGGGACCGTGTTTTTGTGATTAAACCTCATGCCTGAGCTCCAGGTAGTGGACCTTTGGGAGGTGGCGCCTTGCTGAGAAAGTGTTTCACTCTGGGCTGGCCTAGGGATTTTAAAGTTCAGACTCCTTTGTCAGTTCTTATAAGCTAACTCTTGCTGCTTCCTCCCCGCTGATGTGACACCCAGCTGTCTGCTCTGTCACACTTTCCCTTCCATTATGAAACTTCCTCTGGAAACTGCTGAAATAAATCTTTTCCTTCCATCAGCTACTTTTGGTTGGGTGTTTTGACCCAGTAGAGAGAAGGTAACTTCTGTACAGAGAAGGGAGAATCATGTTATTAGGAAATTTCCTGATGATTAGTAAAAGGAATAATGGCTGACGTTATTCCATACTTCCTGTCTTCTGGGAAGTGTTTGCATCCTAATTGTTTTACATATAATAATGCTATTTTGTGTAGTGCACAAATGCGTTCAGTGGATACTATAATTATTATTATAAATTATTCTTACTTTACAGAGGAGAAAACCAAAGTCAACAAAGTTTGAAAGGTTGAAAACTAAAGACAACAAAGGTTGATGAAAGAAAGTAGAAAATAAAAATCATTTTGACTCCAGATCTGTGTTCCAAACACAACACAGCTACATATATATGTACAACATATCATACCCATCCTACCTGGTGTGCATGCATCTCTGTATGCATACAACATGTCATGGATTCCTCAGAGATAATGCTTCACATCATAAACATGGGGTCTCTGATTTTGCTAAAATGTTCTGATAGTAGCAAGAGCCTTCACCTTACCTTTCCACCTTGCTTAACTTCTTGCTTATTCTTATTGGCAAATCCAGTGGCTGCTGAGGTTTGGATCATTCCTGTGAGAGCAAGCAGGGGAGCCACACTGAGAACCAGGAGTGTCATCTCCCATCCGTACATAAAGGAAACGATCACTGACAGTCCCATGTTAGTTACTTTCTGTGTTACGATGCCGACTCTTGAACTTGTTGCCTATGGTCAGACAAGAATTCTTCTTAGAGTTTCTTGTAGTTTTTAAAATTGAAAAAAAAAGAAAACAATGTACACTCACATTTGTACATTGAATGTGTTCTTAGAGATTAAACAAGACATTGAAAAAATCTCTACATTAAGGAATCATGTCTCATTTTTCTGCCTTATGTCTAATATTAAGAGATCCACCTGAAATGACATTTATTTGCTCGTTGTAGGAAAACTATTGAAGCTTAATAAGAATTTCAGACTATTTGATTTAAATATGAACAACTTGGAAGGAGAATTTTTGTTGCTCTGAGAGCTCTCTTTAAATAGTTCTTTCACTATTATATATATATATATATATACATAATATTTACAATTACATATAGTCACTATTAAACACATCATTCCACTATTATATATATGTACTATATATAATACATATATTCACTATTATATATTCTTTCTACAAATATACATATATTTGTGAAAAAAATATATATGAAATCATATATATATATATTTATTTAGGATTTCACACTCCAATCTAAATTTTGTCTATTAGAAGCTGAAGTGATATTTCTTTTAACTTTTTTTAATTTTTAAAAATATTATATTTTTATTTATTTATTTGAGAGAGTGTGTGTGAGAGAGAGAGAGGCAGACAGAGTGAGAAAATGGGCATGCCAGGGCCTCTAACCACTGCAGATGAACTCCAGAGATATGAGCCACCTTGTGCATCTGGCTTTATGTGGGCACTGGGGAATGGAACGTGGGTCTTTATGCTTTGAAGGCAAATGCCTTAACCGCTGAGCAATCTCTCTAGCCCATATATGAACTTTTATGATAATTTTGTACATTATATTTTGTGGAGAGTAAAAAGGAAGAGAATGCTGTATTTTAGCTTAATAATTATTAAAATTGACTTTCATTCATCTTTAGTAATATTCTAAGGTGAATTGTCATTTTCTGTTTATTTTTGCCTAATGGAAACTGTAAGTATTGGATTTTCATATATTCTTGGCACATTTACCTTTCATGAATTCTACCAATGAAGATAGTCATGCAAGAACCATGCCACAAACCACTGGACCTCATCCCTAGTGCTTTTTGGAATACAGTGTTTTCTTCTGGAGTGGCTAGAATTGATATGGGAAGGAGACCAACTTGTGAGGAAAAGAGAACAGAGGGAAGGCAGAGCCAAAATTGGAGAATGAATGA
>PVHP010002144.1:0-76458 GCA_004024765.1 Zapus hudsonius
AACCTCTTTTCTTTATCAAGTACCCAGTCTTGGAAGTTCTGTTATAGTACCATTTATAATGGCAAGCTCTTGCATACTTGTACTAAGCACACCAAAGGTGTTTAATTGTGGAAGGTGAGGAGCATTTGTGGATCACGTGTGATGCCTTCTGGTAATCTTGACTGGCACAGTGGGATGACCTTTGGCCATTTTATTTCTTTCTTACCAGATAAAGTCTAATCTTGCTGCGCCTGCCTTTATTGTCTTTTGGAATTGTATAGCATGTGTCGACCTCTGGTTGTTGATTTAACTTAATGAGACATAAAAATGTACTTGGAAATACACTTACTTAGATGGGAAGGGAGAAAAGAGCCAATCAAAGGAAAGGTGAGGGACTTGGATTTGACTGAGACTGGAGTGGAATGGATGGGCTGGCCCTAAGTCATATCCAACACTCTAATTCCACAAGTCTAAAGATGAAGGGTCATTTTCCTATCTTGCTATGGTTTGAATATATGACTTCTCCCCCAGAACTGGTGCTGGGGTTTAGAGGTGTTCAGAGTGTCTAGAAAGTACAGAGGTACAACCTATAAAAAGTGATGTGAGTGTTACTAGGTCCTTAGGGTGGGGCTTCCATGATTGAGTCCTGGTGGCTTTATGTGGAAAAGGAGAGAAAAACACAGAGATACACTTGCACGCCCACCAGGATGTGAAGTAAAGGGGGACTTGACAGAGCCTGTGTGACGCTGTTTGGGACTTTCAGCCTCCAAAACAATGGGTGAAACAAATCTCTTTTCTTTATTATACTTTAGGTATTTGGTGATAATAACCAAAAGCCAGACTAATTATGCTTATTTGATAACTTGGGTATCTTATATGAATGGTCATTTTGGCTTAGTTTATTCTTAGGCAGAGCTTCTGTTCCAGTTACCTTCATATTGCTGGCACAAAGCACCTGACCAAAAGCAGTTTGTGGGAGGAAAAGGTTTATTTTGGTTTACAGACTCAAGGGGGAAACACCATGATGGCAGGAGAAAATGTGGCATGAGCAGAGGCAGGTCATCATCTCCTGGTCAACATCAGGTGGACAACAGCAGCAGGAGAGTATGCCTCACATTGGCAAGGGAAAGCTAGTTTATAATATCCATAAGTCCATCCCCCAAAACACACCTCCAAGAAGGTTCCAATTCCCAAATTGCTATCAGCTGGAGATCAATGATTCAGAACACGAGTTTATGGGGGACACCTGAATCAAACCACCACGGCTTCTCAGTAGAGTTGTCTAAGGCTGGTGTAAGCTGCCTCTGAGCACATGAAAGTATATACGCCATTGCATTGGAAGGTGCTTGCATGAAGCCAGCTTAACCAAATTACTGAGATATCTAATTCATAGAGATTTCTCAGTTTTAGAGGTTCTAGTCCAAGATTGGTTGATCCCATTAATTTGGGCCCCTGGTGGGCATGCAACATGGCAATGGTGGGAGCCTATGGTGGAACAAACTGCCAGCCTCACCATTCAGAAAATGAAAGAGGACTAAACATGTTTTAGCGGTTAAGGTTAAGTCTGCAAAGCAGAAAGACCCGAGTTTGAATTCCCAGTACCCATGTAAAGCCAATGCACAAGGTGGCACAAGTGTGTGGAGTTCGTTTGCAGTGGCTGGAGGCCCTGGCATGCCCATTCTCTCTCCCCATTTGCCTCTCTCTCACACACACTCTCAAATACACAAATAAATAAAACATTAAAAAAAAGAAAATGAAAGAGAAAGAGAAAGAGGATAGGCTAGAGCCTCAGGATCTCACTTGAGGCCACGCCCCCAGTGACCTAGGTACCTGTGGCCAGGCCCCAGCTCCTAAAGCTCCACTGGAATATGAGAAAGGACTAAGCTTGCAGGATACCCATTGCCTGCTGAAGTTTCTAGGTTCTTGTGTCTCAAGATAAGGAATTATACTGGAGACACAAAGCCAACTAATAGAAATCAAGACAGTTTATTAAGGAAGAGAAAGACACTCTGGAGAATGGGAGTCGGCTAGAAAAGTGAACTAGGAAAGACATCCATCCAATAACAAGAAGTCTCCTGGCCATTTACAGGTCATTTACATAGCACCTGCCTCTCTGTGGTTGTGTATTGAGAGCTTCCTTGTCACAAATTCTATTTTCCAAGCAGCTCGTTTACAGCTTACAGCTCTTATCATCTCCTTTAATATGCTGATATTGATGTCACCCTCTCCAAATCCATAGTTTTCTGATATGTCTTCTCCCATCAGTGTTGCCCTGGGGCCTAAGCTCGGGAATACTTATCCAAACTATGCAATTACACAGTCATTTGAGAAGATACTGTTGAGCAATGAGCCTCAAACTTAGGTGTGCAGCAGAAGCTTCCAGGCTTGGTATAAGAGAGATCAATTGTTGGGTCCATCCATGGTTTCTAGTTCAGTAGGCCCCAGGTTGTGGGGCAAAGAATTTTCATATCTAATAGGCTCCCCGGAAATGCCAAAACTGTAAATTTGGGGCCAATTTTAAAGGAAATTTAAGAAAAACACATAGATTACATTATCTTTAAGACTTTGGACTATGGAAAAAAAAAGATCTTGGTACCTTCTGAATTTAATTCTTCTTAAAAGTTTTTGAGGGAACTATTACTAAATCTTGACTTTTCACTTGAAGTGTTCCTACTTCAATAAATGACTGTTACCTAGTTTCTTTCTTCTTGACAATTTTGATTTTGATCCTAATTACTTCCTGTCACTTTCTCTTGTCCCCTTCCACTTCCTTCCACAGAACCTCTTCTTCCCAGCTAATTTCGCTTCTACGATTATGTTTTTCCTCCCCTATTCCACCATTCACGACGGAACATTGCCATTTTTTTTGAGTCAGCAACCTTGACCTTATCTTTCTTGCCCCTTATTCTGTTCTCTTTATAGAGTTTGATGCACCAATTAAGTCCTGGCGACCACACCCCCAAAGCATGTCCCAAGCCTGCTTCTCCTTCCCCTTTTGTCTCTTATTCCAGAAATTCAACAGATGTTTGTTAATCTGATTGTGTGCTTGCAAATCCTGTCTTAGTCTCATCAGAAAGCCTCTGTTCCTCAAGGGCAGAGGAAGGGATGGGGAGGCACAGGTCATAGTCCTTTCATCCACACTGGGAGAGAGTGGATGCATTCTCTCATGGTGTGAGACTCCATCACCATCATTGCCATTGACCTTTAGGCTTAGGGAACTGTTTCCAGAAAGGTCTCAATACTAAATATTTCAGGCTTTTCAGGCTGTGTGGTCTCTGTGCTTGCAATGAATTCTGCTGCTGTAGTGAAAAAAAGAGAAAGTCGCTGAACAAGTGGTTGTAGCTGTGTTCCAACAAAACTATTACAAAATACATGGTATGCTAGTTTTGTTCCCTAACCTTATTTTTTAAAAAATATTTTCATTTATTAGTATGCTTGAGTATGTGTGTGTGTGATATAGATAGAAAGAGGAGAGAGAGAGAGAGAGAGAGAGAGAGAGAGAGAGAGAGAGAGAGAGAGAGAATGAGAATGGGCCACTGCAAATGAACTCCAGACATATGCCACGTTGTGCATCCTGGTTTATGTGGGTACTTGGAAATTCAACCCAGGTTTGTAGGCCTTGTAAGCAAGCACCTTTAACTACTGAGCTCCTAAACCTTATTCTTATATCCCCTATCCTAGAGGAGGTGCTAAACACTTTGGGTATAGGGCCTGGTGGGAGGTCTTTAGGTCATTTGGGCCAGCAGGCATTTGTCATGTGACCCGTTTGGTAGCTCTTACAAGAGTGTAGCCATACAGGAGCAGGCCTGCCCCCAACCCCAGCCTCCTCTGCCCCTAGCTTGGCAAGTCATTACTCACATCAAGTGCTTCCATGATTGCCACTTGCCATTCACTATGATATTCCCCCTAGACCAGAGCTGCAGAAGGCTGGCCCTTGACCCTCCAGACTGTGAGCTGAATGGAGTTCACAAGTAGAATGTGTCATGTCTTGTTAGGGTGAGGACCAGATGACTAACACCCATAGTACATGCATTGTAAAGCCAAACACTCCTTGAAGCCAAGGATGATGTCATGTCACAATGTTTACTCAGCCCCTCCTCAAAAGAACTTTGAACGTATCTAATAAGTACTTAATACATATTTATTAAATGAACAAATTATTACAGAAAATACTGTATCTAGACATTTGTTCTTCCAATCCCAAAGCTCCCAGGCAAGGAAGTACACACATATGTGAGCACCAATGCTAGCTTGCAGATGCCCATACCACACATGTGCCTTGGGGGAACATGCATGTAAAGTCCATTTTATATCTTTTTAAAATTTATTTTATTTTAAAAATTTTTTAAATTTTTTTATCGTCCATAATGAGTTACATTATTTAATGGGCCAACAGTGAGTTGTTATCCCCAGCTCTCCAATGCCCCTCTTCCCCATCCCCAATCAGCTGGATATCCTCCTCCGTGGGCCGTCTGGATCGGTCCTTGGGGCTGGGAACCATGGATAGCCTAGGAGTCAGCCCCGTTCCGCTGGCCCTAGTATGTTGTTACTGAGGGGGGCCATGTTTCTGGATATTCTCCCCCACCAAGGCTCTCACAATCTTTCCACCCCCTCTTCTGCTCAGTTCCCTGAGTCATGGTGGGTGAGTATTAAGGCTATTCTATTGTTGAGGACTTAGAGGTCTCTGTACTTCTGCTTTAGGTTGTGTTGAAAATCACTGCTGTCTATCTCACTGGCTTATTCTGTGTTGACTGATTGAATGTGGCTCTGGGTCACTTGTTCATCCCATCATTCTCTGCGGGGTTCCATATGGATCCTCCATGGTATGTCTGGTGTGGCTCATCTCTTGTCAGGAAGTCAGCTATCGGCCTGCAGTTCGTTGGTAGGGTTGGAGGAGCCACAGCTCTCTCGCTGCCTTCTGAAAGATACAAACAGAATCTCCATCGGAGAGTGAGATCAGTATAGGTTAATTTAGATACACATTTCTGAATTAGCTAGATTCTATTTTTAGTAGCCTCTCCTTCAATCACTCACATAGTGCTTATCTCATTGGGGGCCCAAGAGTTCGGCTCCCAGTGCATATATCGCCTTAAGTCCCCAGTTCCAGTTAAGGACTCCCCCTCACTAAGTGGAGTATTTGGCCAAATTTAAAAGCTGTTGATTGCCTCCCCCAGGCTTTGACTCCTCTATTGCACAAGTGTTCATTTCTTGGTTCGCTGTTCTCTCCAAGTAGGGAGTGTGTACAGCCTACTCATGACTACAGGCTGTGTTTGTTTCATGCCAGTGGTCTCTGTTTGCTTCAGCTGTCATTGACCAGCTTCCCCTGGCAGCTTATGCAGTGCCTTCCAGCACTGCACTAACTACCATCTGGGGGCTGGATACCATTCTGGGCCTCGAAGGGTCTCACGATGCTGATCGATGGCTTTCTGTGGTTTCTTCAGCAACAAGGTTTTGCCTTAGGCCTGGGGTGGGCATTCAAGAGCCTTGACAGAATCCTGTCTTGTTTTTGGAATGTCATGGGTCACTTTGGTCAACAGCTCAGTGAGGAAAGGAACTGGTGACTGGGACTAGGGGTTGTCAGACTGATCAATTTTCACAGGCTTAGACTCTCTCCCCTACCACTCATGGCCCCTCTTGCCAGATGACACCCACTACTTGCTCAATAGGATACAGTGTGTTCCTGAGGATTTTATGATTTTGAATCCAATTTGGTTTAACCTCATACTTAAGCCATTCCCCTCCCCCATCCCTTTTCCCTCATTCATAACCTCTCATTTCTTTCTACTAGTCTACATAGGGTTTACGGTTAGCTCTAAGGCCGGCATAACCGGGCTGACTCCTAGGCTATCCATGGTCCCCTGCCCCAAGGACTGATCCAGACAGCCCATGGAGGAGGATATCCAGCTGATTGGGGATGGGGATGAGGGCCATGGGGGAACTGGGGATAACAACTCATTGTTTGCCCATTACATAATGTAACTCATTATGGACAAAAAAAAAAAAAAGAAAGAAAGAAAAAAAATTACCCCTGGTATCATTAAAATAGAACATTTAATGCTTGGGGAAAAAAAAAGCACAAACGATGTGCTTCCAACCAAAATCACAAAGAGATGGCTATCATTTTAAGCATGACCTCATCCCTGTACTTGGGGCTAAATTAGACAGGAAGCTGGTCTGGGAGAATTCGTGGAGATACTAGTGTTTTCAGAGTCTTTGTTACGATTTTCACCAACCTCAGGAGACAAATTTTCTGTTTTTCCTGTAGCACTGGTGACTGCTTTTTTCAGTTGGAGAACTTGGATTCTCAGTGTTTTGTCTTCTGTGTGACCAAGCTGGGCAGCATCCTGGCTGGGCACTGGGCTGGGTCCCTCTGTCTCCTCTACAAACTCTTTTGGTGACACTTTTTTTTTTTGCCTTCCACCATTTTGCTATTTAAATGAACAGCTGAGGAAGAATTTTGGAGTCCTTGGATTTGTTCCACACAGAAGTCTGGTTGTTAGGACTGAAGGCGGGAAGGATAGGCATTATCTGGGCCTTGCTTGCTTCAGATTGTTCTTTCCTAGGTGATCTCCAGACAAAAATTCTCTGAAGGTGTGTAATGTTTCTGGTCAAAACAGCATCTTTCTTCTTTCTCTTCCATCTCTAATTGTATAAAATACTCCAGAGCACTCTGCTTGATATTTGGAATAGTGTTTTCCACAAGAGCCTCATGAAGAATAAATTTTACAAGAGGAGATTGAAAACTTACATATCCAAGCTCACCAAGGCTTTCAAGAATCCGTGTGTATTAAGTAGTTGTCCATTCAGATGATGAAACCTTTCCTGCCAGTTAATAGCGCTAACCACGTTTTCAACTTTATCAATTAGCTTTATTCCAAAAAAAAAAAAATCCTAGCATCATTTTATAAACCAAGTGAAATCTAATAATTGCTTCCTTTGTTTTTTAAAATTCCTCAATTTCATATATAATTAATCCTTTAGCATAAAGATTCAAGCCTTGTTTTCTCAGTGGGAAAAGCCTTTGAATGCACTTGTGGCTGTGCTGGTTTTTTATAATCTCCTTTCCATTTATTGAGAACTTCAATATGCGCATCATTTGGCGTAAATAGAATTTTATTCTTATAAAAGGGATGATTGCTCAAATCATTTAAAAATATTTTATTTATTCATTTTCAAGCAGAGAGAGAGAGAGAGAGAGAGAGAGAGAGAGAGAGAGAGAGAGAGAGAGAGAGACAGCGCACCAGGGCCACCACCTTGTGGTTCTGGCTTATGTGGGTACTGGGGAATTGAACCGGGGGCTTTAGGCACTGGAGGCAAGTGCCTTAACCACTGAGCCATCTCTCCAGCCCCTACTCAAATCATTTTGATATTGGGTATCCTTGAAGTTTGGGTGCTGGTGACAGTATTTGTACAAATCCCTTGCTGCATGAAAAGTTCTCTTTGGTTTAGCAGTTGCTTCAGTGGAGTCACCACCAAGCTCTGTGCCAGCGCCTAGGCGTCCTGTAGGCTTGCTTCATAGGCTGCAGCGGGGCTGCAGCACTTGGCTCTGGCCGCCCTGCCAGCCGGTCCTGGTTCCTCGGGCTCTGAGTCCCTCGGCCAGGTGGAGTCGCCTCTGCGTGGCCGGGATGCTCAGCACTACCTAGGGACGCTTGGGTAGCCCCTATTGGAAGAACCTACCACCCCAGGGTGCCTCCACCACCCTCCCATGGGCCTGCATCCAGGGCCCGCCCACAGCTCCTTGTTGCAGGTCCACTGTCACTCTCCCCCACCCCCCATTTATTTAGTTTTTTTGAGGCAGGGTCTCACTCTAGCCAAGGCCGACCTGGAACTCACTCTGTAGCCCCAGGCTTGTCTCAAACTCAGTGATCTTCCTACCTCAGCTTCCCGAGCACTGGGCCTAAAGGTGTGCACAACCACACCTGGCTTCTGTCTGGTTTTGCTTTTAGTCTAATGGTGACTTCATAGAGTTAAGGAACATTTCTTCAGTACCTCCCATGAGTTCCATCTTGCAGAGCAGGCCTCAAGTCTAATCAGAGAGTAGCTGGTTATGCCTATAGCAGTCATACCACTAATGCATCAGTGCTTCTCTTACCTAGCTGATCAGTTGCATTGCTGGCTGGGTCTACTGCTTGTTTTCTCCCCCAGAGGCCTGCATAGCACCTTCCAGCACTATGGTCGCTAGCCAGCAGGGATGAAGCTTCCAGCTTAGTTCCAGTTTGATTTCATGTGGTGTCTTCAGCATGAGTTCCGTAGTTCTGGTGAGCAACCAAGATTAGCCTGCATTGTTCTGGAGGGCCCAGAGGCCGCCCTGCCTGACAGCTCACTGGGAGATATCTGATCCCCAGCACATATTTTCCTGTAACAACCCAGGGCTTCTGGGTTTAGCATTATCCACTCTCACGGGGCACTTCTGCCGAAACTCTTTTCTTAACTTACATTTTTAATTGTCTAGCAAAGAAGTAAGCTTCCATATGGCTTCCCCCCACCATAACATCATTGATTTTGGTTAACTTTCCTCCATTCCCCTTCTCTGTCTCCCTTCCCTGAACCCCAATAAATCTTTCTGCCTCCAGTGTTCCACCCCTCTATTTACATATCTACTGTGTTCTTCCATTTATTCCCTCCCTTCTTACTTCCTTCACCTCCCACTTGGCCCCTTTCTAGCTTTCTGACCTCTACTGACTCTTAACACCAACTTATATACAAATCTAAAAATTCAAAGTTAGGGCCTAAATATACGAGAGAACACGTGGCATGTTCTAAGCCTGGGTTACCTCCCTCAGTTTATTTTCCAGATTTACCCATTTTCCTGTGAATGTCATAATTTTGTTTTCTTCACAGTTGAATAAAACTCCATTGTGTATATGTGCCAGATCTTCATTATCCATTCATCAGTTGATATGCATCTAGACTGATTCCATTTCCTAGGTATCATGAACAGAGCAGCAATAAGCATGGATGAGCACTCTGGGAGATAGAACAGACTATAGTTAGGGGGCCACAGGGTTGGTAGGTGGTGGGGCAGCACTGCAGAGCTGTTACTCCAACACCAGCAACTGACCTCAGTCTCTTGCCTGTTCCTGTCACTGAGAACTGGAGCAGACCCTTTCTTCTCAGAACTCCGGCCTCCCTCCATGCTTCAGGCCCTCCTTCTCCTCCCATTGCTTCCTTTTCCTTCCCACAGAACTCCAAGGCTACCCTGCAAAGCTGCCCACTGAATCTCACAATTCTTCATATTCTTGGGGAGAGCAGTTAGCTCTCTCTTTTACTCTCTCTACCCTGGTTAGTTGGGTGAGGAGAGGGTTCATTTCTATATCCCAAAGAGGCAAATAAATTGTCCCCCTAAGGCAACTATTGCCACGTAAAAAAATTACACACTTATTCTGTAAGCATCCAGTGCATTTTTTTGACCTATCCTGTGTTCTTGGACCACTGTTTTTAATGCATGTCATTTCCCCTTACAGGCCTCTGCGCACTTATAGGTTTGATCTTGTCGTCATCTGCAGAGACAGCTGTGTGGTAATGGTGGAATGATGGATAGATGACTGTGGCTGCTGGGGTCAACAAAGATCCCCTGAGATGGGCTGGAGGATGGGGACTAGACACTGTGGGGAGAAGAAGAAAAGGGCAGTGGAGCAGAGCCTCATGCTTTGCAGGGCATCGAGGAGAGCATGAGAGTGTGTTCCAGCTCCTTGGTCTCCTTGACCTCCTTGTTCATATAATAAGTTACTAAGGACGATGAAGGACTGTTTGCTCCTGTAGATTCCACTTACTGGTATTTTACATTTCCCAATTTAACATGGAGGCATTTAAAATTATTCATCAATCCCTTCAAAAGTAGGTGCGCACTACATTTAGCATAGTTACCTTTAATAAAAAACATTTTACAAAATGAAAATAATATTAGAAGAATGGAACATTCTAAACAAATAGATTTGTGGGGAAGAAGAAATATCTTGTCATCTCCCAACAGTAGATCCATGGCTAAGGCCCTTGTAACAAAAGACAGATGAACTAGAGAAGAGAAGACACATGTATTTAATGTATTGTTTCTTTATGTTGGGGTTTTCATAAGGAGAAGTCTACGGCCATACCACCCTGAATGTGCCCTGACATATGGGCAAACTCATGTACTTTTTGGTACTTATATGTGTGTGCATTTGGGCATACATGTATGTGTGTACACATACTTGTGGAGGTCATAAGTCAACATTGGATGTCTTCATCCTCATTTCCTTACTTTTTAAGACAGGGTCTGGCACTAAACCTAGAGCTCACTACCCAGCCAGCAAGCGATCCCTACAAATCCTCCCATCTCTGTCTCTCCAGAGGTGCACATTACCCACATCTACCCCATCTATGTGGGTGCTGGGGATCTGAACTCAGGTCTTCATGCTTGTTCAGCAAACATTTTATCCACTGAGTCATCTCCCCAGCCCTAAAACTTTGCTTTTTTATGCTTGGGCTGTTGAACACATGAAGAGTCATGAGAAATATTACTGGGTTCTAACGAGGAAGAGCTAATGGTCATAACTGGGTGATCTTCACATGACCTGTTGGTTGCATCTCTTCCCTGTTCCTGTGTCTCCAGAGCTCAGGATGCTTCTTTCCTGTGTGTGGTGGGGACCCTTAACAAGCATCTCCATACCTGTTGCAGGGAGAAGGGCAAGGGAAGGTGAGGGATCTTCTTGCTGTGTGTTTCCTCAAATGCCAGGTGCCATATATTGGGGGGTAGTGCATTTGAACCTCATCAGGTGTGTGTGCCTCTTTCATGTCTAGCTTGACCACATGATCTAGATTTGCATGTCTGTTTCTGGATTCAATGTTTTATTTTAAATGGAAATATGTGAAGAAAACCTGGCTCCATACACAGATGTGTAGTTGGAAAAGCAAGTTCTCTCATAGCCCATCAGATCATTATTGCTGCTTTCTTTCTCAGACTCACTACTATTGTCGTCCAGGGCTGGAAACATTTCTTCTGAGCTATTCTGTGCATTGCAGGGGTTCTACCCACTGAGTGCTGGGATGCCTCTCCTCCAACAGTTTTGACAACTCAACATCACTGATCCCATTCCTAACTCCTTCTTAAGAACCACAGTTCACCCAAACTCAAATGTTTATTTCATACATGTCACTTATAGTATGATATCTGAAATATTACTTGATTACACTGTGTTGCGGTCAGCTTACCCTGTTGCTGCGCAGAAAGAACCCAAGTGAAAGCGGCTTGTGGAGGAATGGGTTTATTTGGCTTACGGACTCGAGGGGAGACTCCATCCCAGCAGGGAAAATGATGGCATGAGCAGAGGGTGGACATCACCTCTGCCATAGCACTGCAAACAGTGGCAGGAAGGTATTTCTAATACTGGCAAGGGGAAGCTGCCTTATAACCCCCATAAGCCCATCCCCAACGACACAGCTCCATCGAGGTTGTAAAATCCAAACTGCCATCAGCTGAGGATCGATTACCCAGAACACATTCCTTTGTTTGTGGGGGACACTGGATCAAACCATGACACACTCGTTTGTTTTTATTCTATTTTTTGTTGTGTGTGGGTGGGTGGGGTGGGCGTGTGGTGGTCAGAGGTCAGTTTTTTAAGTATTGGTTCTCCCCTTCCTCTGCCTTTAAAGCAGGGTTCTTATGGTTTTTTGTTTTTTTGGTTTTTTTTTTGCCAGGCTAGTCCCCTTCTTCCCCACCTGAGCTTCTGGCAGATTCCCCTCTCTTCCTCTCTTCTCACCTATAGGTGTGGCTGGGATAACAAATGCTTGCCAAAGAGCCTGGCTTTTTCTGTGGGTGCTAGGGTTCTGAACTGGGGTACCATGTTTACATAGCAAGTGCTTTATCTCCTCAGCCATCTCTCCTGCCTCCACTCTGTTTTATAGATTGAATTTTTGCATACCCCTAAAAGTTACACTATATAGTAACACCACATTCCCTGAGTAGTGAAAGCACACAAAAGGACTGGCCATTGTGGTCTCCAATACTGATCCTCTGTGGACCGATCACATGCCGCCTCCTCAGCCAGCTTGTGCTGGGCCTTCTCGTCGCCACGTCACTGCTGGCATCAATCACATCCATCTCTGTGTCATTCCTGTGCTTTTTTCTCCCACCCCAAACGGCTTGTGTCAGCAAATGTTATTCATTCACATAGTACTTTTTTTCTTCTGAGGCTATCAATTGGCTTATCTGTGAGGCCAAAGACTGTGTGCCATGTTCACCAATGTTTACCCCATGTCTGCCATGGATACGGCCTCAAACCTGTCTTATGCTCCATACATGTTTATTAAATGAATGAACGATTGAAAGAGGGAAATTTGGGTAAGTAGATTATTTGTTTCTCCAGCCCACAAGCTCCCAGACAAAGAAGTACATGGATGTGTGTACAGCTACGCCCACATCCGGAAAAGTCCATCCACCTCAGTTTCCAATCTCCTTTTAGTAGAGGACCAGAAGGATGTTTCAGACTGAAGTGCAGCATGAGATCCTTGAGATCCAGGCAGGAGGACAGAAAATTTTCTCAATTTGTTTGTCAAGAAGAACCTGGGTTATGGGAACCCAGTCAGGGTAGGACTTATTTTGGTCCCAGTAAAAGATGCTTCTATATTCTTTAACTTTGCTTATCTGGAGCCTTGGACTATGCTGGAATAAGGTGGTACTGAGTTCGATGGCTCTGGGAAGACCACTGGATTTGTTGCGTAGACATTTGGAATGACCACGCTGCCCTGGAAAACACAGAGGTGCACAAGCAGTTGGGACAATGCTTGTCCTCCTATGGTTCATGTGCTAGACACCCACTCCCCAGCGTCCTGGGGAAGGCTGCTGGAACCTGCACATGCCCTGGTGGGGTCTAATGGGCTGCACTTAAGTCATGGTCACTGGCATGGATGAATTCATGCTGATTCCAGGCAGTGAGTTACTTTTCATAAGAAGAGGTTGCCGCAAAGCCAGACCACCACACATATTCAGACCCCTCTGAGCTAGGCCACCTTTTTTTCACTTTTCTGCCATGTCATAGCACAGCCAGGAGGCTGTCAGCATTGCAGCGCAATGCTGTTTGCACATCTCAGCCACCAGAATGGAGATGCCAATAAGTCTTTAGTTTATGCCACCTAAGGCATTTTGTTATAGTAACAGAAAGTAGTCTAAGCCGCCACAGTAATAAGGATGGTCACAGAGGCCTGGAGATGCTATGTGATTTCTTCTTCCTGATTAGGGAGTGAGAACTAGAAAGACCCTGCTAGTTTGCATCATCTTGGGTGTACCATTTCCCCCACAGAGGAGCCCCAGGACTCACATTGTTGTACTGACAGCAGGTCAGTTTGCAGCCAAAGTGGGAAGATGCGCACGCCACGCAGAACTCCAGGAGGCAGAAGATGAGTAACACCCCAGAAAGAGCCATGCCAGGGTTCTGGAACAGAAGGATCAGGAGAACAGGAGCGTGGACCCGGAACTCTGCGCTCTAGCTGAGGCTCTGGGATGGACCTTCTCCTGTGGCTTTGGGAACATCTCCACCCTCTCTGAGCCTCACGGGGAACTATGTCCTAGGTTGCCTCAGGGGCCATTTCTTGGTCAAAGGGTTTCCAGCAGAGACGATCTGTGCCCTTCCTGTCAAGGCGATCTACCTGCCTGCTGTGTTGGTAGGTGTGAGGGGCTGGGGGAGGAGCAAGGGAACCAGGGCCTGCATGGCCATGGAGAGAGTCGGGAAAAGGATTGGATTCTTTCTGGATGCGTCTTTTGGCATGTGGTGTACGTGTGGTATGCATGCATGTGTGAATGTGTGTTTGTATGTGTGTGGGCAGAGTGCTTGTGCACATGCGTGCCGGGGCATATGAAGGAAGGCCAGAGGTTGACTTTATTTATTTATTATCTATTTTCGTTTTTTGAGGTAGGGTCTCAATCTAGCCCAGGTTGACCTGGAATTCACTATGTAGTCTCAGGCTGGCCTCGAACTCACTGCGATCCTCCTACCTCTGCCTCCTGAGTGATGGGATTGGAGGTGTGCACCACCATGCCAGGCTCCACCTTAATTTTTAGACAGGATGTGTCACTGAACCTAGATGGCACCTAATTTGCCAATTACAGATGAGCAGCAAGTCCTGGAGGCCTCCTGTCTGCATCCCTAGCACTGGGATGCCCAGCTTTTATGTGGGTGTTGGGATCTGAACCCCTGTGCTCGTGCTTGCATGTCACCCACTGATCCACTCCCCAGCCCCTGTGAATACATTTCCAAAGAAGAACCAGTAAGATTCCCCAAGGAGCTAGCTGTGAGGTTGTGAGGGACAGGGGACAGCGATGTCTTCATAACTTTGTCCCCAGCAACTGGAAATGAAGCTGAGATGGAAGAAACAAGAGTGTGTCTGCGTGCAGAGAGAGGAGTTCTTAGGAAAAGGGAGCATTGATGTTGTAGAAGAGACAGCAGGTGAAGGGACTGGGGAGGACTTGATCTGGTGGGAGTCGCTGTGGACAGATTGAGGTTACAGGTTCCCCGGTAGCCATCCAGAGCTGTCTTATAACTTCAGTGTCACCTTCTCCCTGTAGCTGTTGAGTATCAGACATGACTAGAGCTGAAACTGACATGTGTTGTTATTGTAAGCTATATTCCTAGATTTCAAAGACTTAGCACTCAAAATGAAAACTATTGAATTAATAATTTTTATCTGGGCAATGCATTCAAATGACAATAGTTTAGTTATAGTCATTTAAATAAAATATATTATCAGATGAGATCAGGCGCGCTCAGGGTGGTATGGCCGTAGACATAAAATATATTATCAAACAGTTTCATCAGTGGCTTCCCCTACTTAATGTAGCAAATAGAAAATTTAAAGTCATGTATGTGGTTCACATTCTATTCCTAATGGCTAGTGGTGGTTAGTAGTACAGGTTAGCAAATTATGATTGTTGGGGACTGTGATGGTTAGATTTTGTTGTCAACTTGGATCTTTTTAATTATCTTGGCTGGGTCTCTGAGGATGTTTATAGGAAGGCAGCCTCTCAGCAAGGGGCAGGATGTAAAGAAGCTCAAAGAAGCTGGAAGTAAACATCCTTTTCTGTGTAGGCAGTGCAGGAAGGAAATTCCAGAGACTCAGGAAGCCATTAAATCTGGGGGAGGGTTATAAGACCCAACCCTAAGGCTATATAAAGGGGAAGAAATTTTCTCCTTGGCCCCTCCTGCCTGTTTGCTGTTCTGTGTGTATGGTGTTGGTGATGGGTCTTTCTCTCTGGTTGGACCCGTGAAAGAGGGCCAGCCTCTTTCACTGTTATGGAACTTCCCCTAAATCTGTAGTTTTAATAAATCCTTTCCTGCCCCAAATTGTGCCTGGTTTAAAGATTCATCCCAGCGGTGTGTGCTGACTATGACAGGGGCCAATCCTTTATTTGTAAATAAAGTTTTATCAGAATTTACCTATGCTTCTTCATCTACTATTTTCTGTAGCTTTTAGAAGGCTGAGGGGCTATGACAGAAAATGTCTGTCCTGCAAAGCCTAGAAGCTCATCTGGCCACTTGTAGAAAAAGTTTGATCCCTGGTCTGTAGAAACAAGCAGGAAGACAGAGAGTGAAGAGGGGGTGCTAGTGTCTGGGCCATAGGAACAATGCACATCACTGTGTTTAATTCTTCCAGTGCCGTAGGGTAGGTACTCTTTTACAAAGGCAGTAACCGAGGCTCAAAGAAATGCCCTGGGCTTAAGGCCATAGCCAAGGACTTCCAGCCTCCTCCCGGCCTCCCAGCACTTCCTTAATTTTAAGGTCCCAGGGACAGGGTTGGTCTTCTGGTCCTTTCTGCCATGTTCTAAACACAGTGAAGTCAGAAGAGAAGATCTCTGGTTGAGAGGGATGCTCACCACACCCCAGCTGTCACGAGAAGGGTAGTAACCATGGTCAGTGTATGTTCCCACGAGACTGAGGTCTGTGATGAAGAGTATGACTCCAACCGCAGAACAGATTACACTAAGGATGTTAAAGCCCACGCTGCTGTTCAGCTGAGAAGACACAGAGGGTCAACAAATATGGCCCCTATCCAGTTTTTATTGTGTTAAAATACGTCACATAAAACTGACCATTGTAATCATTTCTTAATATCACAGCTCAGTGGTACTAATCACATTCACTACCAATTATCTCTATAATTCTTTGTGAGAACCCAGATCTTCCAGGTGTTTCTACAAGGAGCCAAGTCCCCCTCAGGGGAAAAGGCCCTTCCAGAGCCCTAAACAGAGAAGGCTGCAGACAGGTAAGAACCCACTCAGCTCTCCTGCCCCAGGCCCTGAGACAGACTGATCACTATTACATAAGTCCCATAATAACCAGACCCGTTGTTCTTCCAGACACCCCTAATCTGGGAATGTTCTTGGAACTTTTCAAACACTCTCTTTAGCAAGCTCCAAAGCTAGTTAGTTAGGTGATGTCAGCTGACCTTGGATCCATTTCCTCATGGCACATACCTCCCTACCCTCCCTCTCTCCCTCCCTCCCTCCTTAAATACTTTCTCACCAGGGACCTTTAACAGAACAGGCTCCCTGAGCTGGCTGAAGCTTTGCTTCAGACCTCACACTTGGAAACAAACCCTTTGCTTAGATGGCAATTTGACTCTGCATGGCTTTCTCTCAAACTTGGTCTCTCAAACCCTAACATTTAATATTCTTTTCACTAGAAAGTGTGTGTGTGTGTGTGTGTGTGTGTGTGTGTGTGTGTGTGTGTGTGTGTGTGTGTGTGTGTGTGCCTAGCTCTTTAGTAAAGTGGTATTCTGTGGGAAAACAGTTTGGGGTAAATTAGCTTTTATACAAGCTTTAGTACAGAATGATAAACAGGTCTTTGCTGCAGGACTTTTTGGAGCCTTTAACAAGATTAATGAAAGAGAGAGGCAGAAAAAATAAAGAAGAGGAGGAAGAAGAAGAGGAAGAAGAAGAAGAAGAAGAGGAGAAGAGAAAATAGAAGAATAAAAAGAGAATTCTCTGAGTTTTCCTATCTTTACATGTAAGTGTACCTAAGAATTATCCTTGAGAAAACCATGCCCATTTGTCCCTTGAGAGACAGGCAAGGCTCTCCAACACGTGTCTTGGAATGTGAGTGATCCGTTCAGATGCTCTGATCCTGGGCCATTTGCATAAAAATATGCTCAGACATGTTAAATATCCTTTTCTGGATAATTTCCAACAGGGTTCATCTGGTTTTATGAACCTGGTCACACTGAGAGATTACCCTGGGCAATGTTTAAGGAAACAATGGTACCATCTTGGTCCATTGCCAGGGTCATGTGGGCCAGACGTCAGTTGCTGGATTCCTTAGTGAAGAGGGTGCTAGGGCCTCAGTGCTCCCTACGGAATGGCTGGAGACCTGTTCTGTGCTGTGAGGATCCGCTTGGCTTTCTGGTCTGCAGAGGTGAACTTTGAGACCCTGGGTGTCTCCTTCTGTGAGAGCCTTCCAGGGAAGCCAGTCTTCCTGTCTTCCTCTGTCTTTCTCCCCACTCTGATGCCTTAACAGAGGTGACTGTATGGTCCCTTCCTTCTCTCAAGTTATCCAGGGTCTAGGGCCACTCTTGGGTGGCCTGAATACAGAAGTGATCATATGCATGAGTGCCCTGGGTCCATTATAATGGTGCAAGAATGAGGTGAGGATCGATTGTGAACCCATTTTCTCTTTAAGGTTCCTATAAGGGAGAGACAGTCTCAGAGTGTGACTTACCAGGCAAGGTGAATTTGGTTGATTTCCTACTGCCACCGAGAGGGACCCTGAAACGATAAACTGGTGCACAAGAGAGGAACCTTAAGAAGGGCTAGGAAGTGGGGAGGGGACTCAGGTGGTAAAGTGCTCACCTTGTAAGCTTAATGCTTCAACCTGAGTTCGGCGCCTGGAGCCCACATTAAAACAAAAAAGAAGCTAGAAGTGATGTCATGCTCTTATAATTCCACTGGTGAGGAAGGTGAGACAGGCGGATCTTTGTGACTCCCTAGCTAGCCAACCCAGCCTACTTGGATAGTTACAGACCAATGAGAGACCTTGTCTCAAAAAGAGTGGACAATTCCTGTGGAACAACACCCAAGGTTGTCCTCTGGCTTCTGCATGCACGTACACACGGATGCACATTCCCCTTCTACCACACAAAGAAGGGCTAGGAGTCAGGGTACCCTTCCTTGGACCTCTGTGAAATATATATTATCTCAGACACAGAGTTACTCATGGGACCATCAGTGCACATGGGGGAAGTGAGTGCATAAGCTGATTTGCCATGTGGCAGGGCTGTGAGGTGGGATAATTCTAGATTTTCAGGATCCAGCAGAACTGGTTTTAAATTCCACTGTGAAATTCATATGATCTTGACTAAGCTATTAATTTCTCTAAATACTTCTTCATCTGAAAAACAGGGTAGATACATGCTCCACATAATGGATATAGTTGTCTTCAATGAAAACATTCTAGCTGCTTCTGCCGTCCAAGGAAAACGCCACACTTTTTCTCTAAGTTGGGAAAGAAGTCTCAATTTCAGGTTTTTCCCCATATAGAGACATGATAGGAAGGAAAGGAAGAAAGGGGGCCTTTTTATGTCCCCATCAGTGCTTCTGAGGTGCCAAAGGAGATGGCTCTGGAAGAGGACATTAGTGATTGTTGAGAAATAGAGAGATTATCCTGGATTTGAGAGGACACACATATAACACCTGCAGAAAACAGACAGGAAGCTAGTGGTTTGGAGGGAGGAGCAGGCCAGAGATAACAAAGTGTTGTCTGGTTCTCATAACCACTCAGGGGACTTTGACATCCTGGCTTTTCAAAGCCTGGCTTCTAAAGCCTGAACTCAGATCCTTATGCTTGCATGGTAAGCGCTTACCCACCAAGCATCTCCTCAGCCCAGGAACATGGCTTTTAACTTATGGAGTCACAGACTACCTTGAGAATTTGACAAAAGCTAAGGGCCTTTTAAGGAACAAAAATGCATACCTATCATGCCAGCTGTTTTGCCAAAATGTGAACTCTAATCCTGTCTGTGGATAGTAAGTTAAGCATCTCCACTGCTGGCCCACAGACCCTACTGACCATTGTATAAAAATGTTCTTCTTCTGGAGTTCAGGATTGTGGGCCCCTGATGAACTCCATCTGAAGGTCTAGTCCCTGCCAACACTTTCTTTGTGAAAAAAAAATGCTTCTACCTAAGGGTTGGTATTGGTTAATTAGAAAAAACATCTCCCTGGGGTAGGTGCCACCTTCTGAGCTTTAAGTTGATATATGATCCCTAGTTTCATATGTTCAAAGCCATCCCCCTCCAAACCTCAGAATGTGACTGCATTGCAGATAGGACCTTTTAAGAGGTGATTAAAGATAAGCGATTAAAGATAAGTCATTAGGATGGGCACTAATCTTATTGACTGCTGTTCTTAGCAAGTTAGCAGTAAACATGAATGGAACTGGAAATTATGTGAAATGAAATAGGCTAGATAGACTCAGGAAGACAAATTCATATGTTTTCTTTCACATGTTGAATCTTAGATTATAATTTTGTGTGTGTGTGTGTGTGTGTGTGTGTGTGTGTGTGTGTGTGTGTTAGGGGGTGTAGGCCATGAAAATTAGAAAGCAAACCAGAAAGGGGAAAGAAGAGAGCTCAAGGGGAGGAAAAAACAGGGTAAAGTGCATGTGACATGAAAGTAAATAGGGATTGACAGTGACTTGAGCTACTTACCCAGATGCCTCCCCAGAAGGGGAAGCCTCCATAGAAGGAGACAGGTATGTAGAACCCAGAGATTACTGTGGCCATGATGGAGCCCAGGCCGATGTGGACCAGGCCAATCAGGATCTGGATGGCCTGTCAGGAGAGCCAGAGTTGAACACTTTGTCTTAGTCCTCTTCCTGCCCCACCTTTGGGCCTGCTTTATAATTTAATGAATGTTTGGTTTTCCTATTCTAAAAGATAATGTGGGAAAATATAATAATGAAACTAAAGCTACCCATAATTGACCCTGGCCTAGGGAAAATAGCTTTTTACATTTCGGTGTATAACCTTTCATTATTCATTTTCAAACATATAACTTGGTAACATGGAAACCAAGTGTCTCTGAATTGTATTAATATTTTATTGGGAGCATGTGCTTGGGGCATTGAATAGTCTTCAAAATGTTTTACAAGGGCTGCTTAGAGTCTGTGGAGGCATTTAGAACAAGATGTTGGATGGTTTGTAAGATTATTGCTGGTTTTCATGTTATACAGAGCCTTGTGACCAATACCCTTGTAACCTTTTATCCTCATCTCCTTAGGATATGGTTATATGTTCTTTTATGTCATCCACTAAAGCTCTAGCCCATCTAAACGGGATCTTTTTTTCTCAACTATATTGCAGCTCAATTCATAATAGCTAAGAATTGGAATCAACCCAAATGCCCATCACTGGACAAATGGATTCAAAGGTGTGGTACATTTACACGATGGAATTCTACTCAGCTGAAAGGAAAAATGACATAGTGAAATTTAAAGTAAAGTGGTCAGTCTTGGAGCAGATCATACTTAGCCAACTCACACAAGAACAGAAAGTCAAAATTGCATATTCTCCCTCATATGCGGTTCATAAGCAGGTTAAGCTTAAGCTCTAAGCAAACCTGACAGGTAAAATGAGGGACTGTGAAAGGGGATGGAAGGAATGGGGGGAGGAAGGGGAGAGTGGGGAGACTTATACAATAAAATAAACTAATAATGAATCAAAAACATAAAATCCTTACTTTCATACAATAAGCTCTCGAGGAAGATATGGGCATTGCCTGGTAAGAGGGGCCATGAATAGAATGGGAGGAAGCCTAGCCGCATGAAAAATTGATCAGACGTGCAACTCCCTATCCCAGTCATTGGCTCCTTCCCACACTGAGCTGATGATCAAAGAGACCCATGAGGTCCCCAAAACAAGACAGCCTTCTGTCAAGGCCCTTGAATACCTATCCCAGGCCAAAAATAAGATCTTATTGCTGAAGAAACCACAGAAAGTCATCGTACAACACTGAGAAACTTAGGGAGATCCTGACTGGCAACCAGCTCCCAGACTGTAGTGTGTGCGGTGCTGGTAGGCACTACATGAGCTGCCAGTGGAAATTGATCAACGATATCTGGAGTGAAGAAACCTCTGATATAAAATTAGGACCAGTGTCAAGAGAAGGTTGAACACTTGGCTTTATGGGAGAGAATAGTGAGTCAAAAAGTGATCACTTATACAATAGTGGCACCAAAACCTGGGGGGGTATTCAACGGCATTCAAATTGGCCAAGAGATCCTCTCAGTGACAAAGAATCCTTAATTGGAATTGGGATCCAGGGCAGAATCCTATGGGGATCTGGGCTCCACGGGGAAATTCCCACTACCAGAGAACTACAGAGAGGCTACTCCCTATAGAATCTTGCTAAATTAGCAGTGGGTGTCACATTTAACCTATACTGATCTCACTCTCTGATAGAGTCTGTTTGTATTTTTCAGAAGGCATCCAACTCCACCAACAAGCCACAGGATGATGGTAGACATCACGGCAAGAGATGAACTAGCCTGGGCCTATCATGTAGGCCCAAATGAAACCTTCGAGAGTGTGGCATGATAAACAAGAGACCTATCACCACAGGAAGTCAATTAACCCAGGATAGGTTCACGAGACAGACACCAATGAAAGCCCACACAACCCAAAGCAGAAGTACAGAGACACGATCTCAACAATAAAGCTGATTTAAAACTCACCCACCATGTCTCAGGGAACAGAGTGGAAGAGGAGTTGGAAAGATTGTAAGAGTCATGGTGGGGGAGAATATCCAGAGACATTGCCCCCCTCAGCAACAACACACAAAGGGGGGACCCCCGGCTGCCTCCTGAGTTATTTATGACCCCTACCCCATGGATTGATCCAGTATGCTCACCGAGGAGGGCCCCCAGTGGGTTGGGGACAGGGAGGAGGGAATGGGGTTACCATCATAAGATTCACTCATACAATGTATCTAATTAAGGATAGTAAAGATATCAAAAAAAAAAAAAGGAAAAAGAATAAAGTTAAAAAAAAAGTCACAGGAAGCCAGGTAATGTGGTAGTATGGTCGATAATCCCAGATACCTGAGAGGCTCATGAAGGAGGATTCTGAGTTCAAGACCATCCTGAGCTACATAGACCCTATCTCAAGAATGAAGCAAAACAAAAATAGCCATACGAATATTGGAGTGATACTTCTGCAAACCAAGGAGCTACTAGGAGCTAGGAGAAGGTTCTCAAAGAACCTAGCTATAAGGTTAATGCAAATATCCTCTTACAAAAATGACATATATGCATAGATCTATGTTCACTATAAATTCTTATTTCTACAAATGCTAGCAAGTCATACACAGTGTCCTGCTGCTTACTTTCATTAATTATGTAACTTGGGGCAAGTCCCTATTATCACACTAGGGGCTTCTGTGTTCTCTTCATGGCTCTACAGTCTATCTGTTGGGTGTTCAATGCAGTGACTGACCAGTTACATGGGTGGGCAGTCTGCTTCCTCCCTTCTGCTGCACAAAGTATGCTTCAACAAACACTCATTCAAATCAGATTTCTTAGGAGTTTAGGCACATCAGGAGGATAAAGGCTCAGAAATGGAATCACTAGGTGTTTTGTAAGTTTGGCAGGTCCAATACACTCTTTTTTTTAGTATGTGTATATGAGTGTTATGTGTGTATGTTCATATGTGTATTCATGGGAGATACAAAAATATTTCCCAGTTTTGGAGGCCAGAAGCCCAAGACCAATGTATCAGTCATGGTCTTGTGAGTGTTGTGTTGTGTGTGTGTATTCATATGTGTATCCAAGCCCTAAACCTAGGTTGTGTCTATTTACATTCCTCTGAACAAGACTAGATTGTGGGCTAGATTGGAGCCTGGGCAGTCTGGATTCAGATGTGCGCTTCTCATCAGTGGGCTCTGCCATGGAGGGAGGCTCCCCGTGATCTTTCAGGGCAGCCTGAGGGCTTGTGTGAACTCCTGCTTTCTGAACTGGGCATAGATCTGATTGAATCATGTAGGGCTCTGCCTGCACCTTCTGGTGAACTGTCCTGGCTGGACTCTTTCTCAGACCTTGTGGATCAAATATATGCTGATCTGCAGTGAGGAACACTGCCTTTTGGCTGATTTTCTTTTTTTCTTAAGATGTCTAAACCAGAAAACTCAAGGCCATATACTGAATGAAGCCCTCATGATGTCACACTACTGAGCACTCCAATAGACCTGGGTTTGGCAAAGCCAGTTCAGTGCTGGCCTTACCTACTTCTTTGGGAGTTTCTGTTTCTCAATCCTTTGCTCTCTTCCCTCTCCATGCGGCCCTGGGCTTGCGAGGAGGAATCTCACTTACCCCGAGGACTTTGCCTTCTTTCAAGACTTTATGGATTGACCGCTCATTCATAGCTGGTGTCAAACTGGGTGGACTTCCAGAAATAAGGTGGACTTGAGGCTGGTTGTCTGGATATAGGGGCCCCTGAGACACGACTCCTGGCACCACAGGATAACTGTTGTGGGGTGCCACCACAAACACAGAATTGGCCACTGGGCCTGCTGAAGTCACTGAGTTCATGCTGATAAAAATATAAATGAGATTGAGTATCGCATCACTTACGTACTTGTGTTTACATTACAAAAGGACTTAAAATTTTAAAAATAACTAAAAAAGACTCCTGCTTCTGCTTGTCATTTGAGCATTCAACCTCCCCAAGTTTATGAGTCCCATGTTAAAGAATTTACACACCAGTTACAGGGCATCTGGGAAAGCAGGCACCCAATGCTGCACACATGCATCTCTTTCGATCATAACTCCTGTCAGGTCTCACAGATGGGAAAAGTGAGACCCAGAGAGGTAAAGCCTGAATAGAAGGCACAGACTGTGTATTCTCCATTTTTGAATGTCTCCTAGTGCTTAGTAGCCCTGTGCTTTGCATGGATTAGTACTATGGATAACAGAGTTTTGAAACCACAAAGACTCTTCAGGAACATTGAGTTCACTTCTATTATTTTCTGGAAAAGAAAACGGAGGGTGAGAGAGTGGCCCTGAATTCTCCAAAGTGATTCATGTGTTAGTTAAATGGAAGTTATATCAATGCTTAATTTTGTAGGCTGTTTTTGAATTCTGGTATGCCTTTCAAATTTTCTTCCCGTCTCTCTGTTTTTGGAGCAAACCCAATAAAGTGAGTATAATAAACCTGTTTCTCATCCACTCACATTCCCCATATCTCTCACTTGGCAGAACACGCTTATCTCCATCTCTCAGCAAGCTGGAGAAATCAGTTGATTAGGCACACTCACCTGGTAGCCAAGTCTCTTGCTCCCGTTCACAATTCTCTCCTGCAGGGAAAGTCGCTTTCTGAGAGAAAAGAATGTGCCCTGTGCGGTTGGGTAATACATTTAGTAAGGATCCAAAGTCCTCTCTGCTTCTTTCCTGGGTACAGACCAGGTCACCAGCTGCTCAGAGCTCAGTGTCCCACCTATATTTGCTTCTCTTTTTGGTCAGTGAACCAATTAAGTGCAGTTCAATTTGGCAAGTTTATTGGTGCCTATGTGGAGAAGGTAGGGCTGTGCTGGTGCTCTGGGAGACACAGGAATGAACTTACCACTCAGGGTACGATATACTGAGTCATAACAGACAACAGCATGACATCAATATCACAGTTGAGAGATAAGTGACCCATGAGAACAGAGAAGGAAATGGTTGATTGGATTTGGGGAGATTAGAGATAGTTATTTGAAATCAATGAATTCTAATGAGAAAAGGGTTCGAATCATAGAGAGTGGAATGGTGTTTATAATCATCTTCTATTTTTATCTAACTTGGAGCCTATAGGAAATCATAAATCACCAATTGGAGGGCTTCCAACATGCCTGTGACGTCCATCAAATGTACTTCACAGGGAACATTCATCAGAACTGTTGAATCTCTTTTTGCGATTGTCCATGATGTTGAATTTGTACTCCTACTGGCATATAACAGACAAGATCAAACTTGGTAAAATGGTCAGTGGAAAAAGCATTACAGATGGAGGCTACGGAAGGGGCAGAGTCATGGACAGAAGGAAGTGTGGGGCATAGATTGGGTCTGGCTGATAGTGAAGCATATTGAAAGCAGCCAGAATGAAAAGGTTGATGGAACCAAATCTGGTCTTCATCTATTTTTCTATCAGATTTGTCCCTTGACTTTTGAGATCTCTGTACATATTAGGAACATTAGCTGTTTATCTGTGGTATGTTTTCTTCAAGTTTGACAGTTGTCTTTTTTTTTTTTTTTTTTTTTTTTTGAGTTAGGGTCTCAGTATAGCCCAGGCTGACTTAGAACTCACTCTGTAGTTCCAAACTGGCTTCAAACTCATGGCAATTCTCTTCCCTCACCTCCCAGTGCTGGGATTAAAGGCATGTGCCACCATGCCCAACAAGTTGTCTTTTGAGTTGTTTTCTTTTTCTTTTAGTTGTTTTCTTTCTTTTTTTAAAAAATATTTTACTTTTTGCTTTATTTATGCTCTATTTTTTCTCTTATAAAATTTCACTGGGTAATAGTTCTTAAAATATGTTCAACAATAGTTGTAGTAACAAGACTTTATCACTTTTTATTGACTTTAATGAAGTGTGATAGACATTACCTGTTGTTTGAGACACATGCTTTTTATCATTTTAGAATGGGATATTTAATATTTCTTTTATATTTTAATATCAGTATTTCCTTACTTTTATTTATTTTTTAAATCTTTTTTTATTATCCATAATGAGATACATTTAATGAACAAATAATGAGTTGTTATCCCCAGTTCCCCAATGCCCCTCTTCCCTATCCCCAATCAACTAAATATCCTCCTACATGGGCAGTCTGGATCAGTCCATGGGGTAGGGGATTATGGATAGCCTAGGAGTCAGCCCATTTCCACCGGCCTTAGTATGATGTTACTGAGGGTGGGCGATGTCTCTGGATATTCTCCCCTACCATGGCTCTTACAATCTTTCCGTCCCCTCTTCTGCTCAGTTCCCTGAGTCATGGTGGGTGAGTATTAAGGCTGCTTTATTGTTGAGGTCTTAGGGGCCTCTGTACTTCTGCTTTAGGTTGTGTTGAAAATCGTTGGTGTCTGTCTGGCTTATCCTGTGTTGACAGATTGACTATGGTTATCGGTCTCTTGTTTATCCCACCATTCTCTGTGGGATTCCATATGGATCCTCCACGGTAGGTCTGGTGTGGCTCATCTCTTGCCAGGATGTCAGCCTGTGGTTTGTTGGTAGGGTTGGATGAGCCACAGCTCTCTCACTGCATTCTGAAAAACACAAACAGAATCTCCATTGGAGAGTGAGATCAGTATAGGTTAACTAAGATATACACATTTCTGAATTAGCTAGATTCCATTGTTAGTAGCCTTTTTGTAAATCACTCGTATAGTGCATCTCTCTTTGGGGGCCCAAGAGTTTGGTTCCCAGTGCATTTCTCCCTGACTCCCCAGTTCCAGTTAAGCGTTCCTCTTCTCTGAGTAGATTATTTAGCCAAATTAAAAGCTGTTTATTACCACCCCCCACCCAGGCTTTTGCTCCTCCATTGCACAAGGAATATTTCCTTATTTTTAGAGTAAGGTATGAATGTTCAGGTGTCATTATGTTTAAGAGTTGTTTCTTTTTGTTTGGTTTGGCTGTAAAATTCCCCACATAGGCTTGGTCTCCAGCTGGTTGTTGCTTGAGAAGGTTGTGGGTCACTGGGGTGGGCCTTGAGGTTTTATAGCCTTGCCCTACTTCCTATTCACTCTCTGCTTCTTGACTATGGATGCAATGTGATCATCCACCTCCTGTTCCTGGCACCATACCTTCCCCACCCTGATGGACCATGCACCCTGGGACTGCAGACCAAAATAAACTCTTCCTTCCATAAGTTGTTTCTCTTGTCAGGTGTTTTAAAACAGCCACAAGGAAAGTAACTAATATAGAGGCTAACTCTACCAAACATCAAAGTATGATGTAAAGCCTCTATCATGAAAATGCTGCTGAAACAGCACATGCATGGATAAGATCAGTAGCATAGAAAAGTTAGAGTTGAGCTAAAACTCATTTAGAAATTGAGCTTGTTACAAAGGTGGCATTTCAAATCACTATGTAGGCAATGGTCTGTTTCACAAGTTGTTCTGGAACATCAATAACCTTCTGGAAAGGTATGAAAGTAGACCCACATCTCATGTCATTCACAAAAATAAATTCTAAACATATCAGGAATCAAAATGTCAAAAGTAAAACTGGGACTTGGTTTGTAGGTTAGTAGTAGAGCATTGCCTCACATGTGTGAAGTCCTGGGTGCGGATGGGGCGGTGTCCATTCCATCATCGTAATGAAAAAGAAAACAGTTACAGTCATGTAAGTACTAGAGGAAAATACATGCAACATCATATTTACTCACAGTGTTAAGAAAAGTCTTTTAACAATGATTCAAAATCCATAAGTAAGAAAATAAATGTTTGATAAAGTTAGCACACAAAACTCAATTTTTTAGATGAAAAGAAAAAAAAAACTAAGTCAAAGACAGTTGTTAGATGGGAGATGGGAGGGATAACTATTGGTAAAGAACTTGAGGACCTGAGTTGGATCTCTAGTACTCACATAAAATGCTGGGCATGGCAACACAATCCCATAATCACAGTACTGGGGATGCAGAGATGAGTAGATCCCTGGAGCTCACTGACTAGTCTAGCCTGACAGGTAGAGCCCCAGGCCAATGAGAGACCTTGTCTCAAAAAAGAGGTGGATGGCATTCCTGAGGAATGACACCTTTGTCATTCTCTGCCTCCACATGCATACACTCACAGCACACCTGTGCAAAATATATATATATATATATATATATATATATATATCAAAAGAAATTGGCCAAACTTGGAAAAAAAACTCCCACAGATAAAAAGCCTATATTACTAATGTATACAGAGCTCTCAAACATTGAGGGATAAATTGGATAGAAAAGTCAGTGAAGACCAGGTTTGGTTCTACTGACCTTTTCATTCATACTGCTTTCAATGTGCCTCGTGACAAACCAGACCCCAAATATGCCCTGTGCTTCCTCCTTTCTATGACTTTGTCTTTTCCAAAATCTGTGCCTAACATGTTCTTTCCACTAGCATTTTTCTGAATAATCCTGGATATTTGCTCTTCTAAAGGAACATTCCTATTGATTTGTCTAGCTGGATGAATGACATGAAGGGAGTAATAAGAGTATCTTAGCAGGGTCATGTAGGTGACCGAGTCCTATGTAGCATAAGTCGCTTGGGACCAGACTTAACCAGCTATTTTACAGCATGGAATTTTCCACCTTTTATTGATTTCCTGCTGATGGTGCCATCTGCCTCAAAGGGACCAGAGACTGTCAGGGGAGAGGAGCCATAAACAAATCTACTCTAACAAATGCTGTTGGTGCCCCATCCATATCCTCCTGCTCTGCAATAGAGGCTTTCTTCAAACAGTCCCTACATCTACCAATTATTCCTGTGTTGTCCGTGGATTACTTGGGAGGTCTTTGCACACTAACACCCTGGTTCATCCACGGAGCTGGGTGGACAGAGTCTTGGTACAGCAGTGAGCTGACGAGAGGAAAAGCTCTTGGGAGGCAGTTGCAGTGAACAGCTTGTTTATTAGGTTGGGGAGGGTTGCTTTTATTTAGGAGGAAAAGGAGAGGCAGGGGCATAAGTGGCAAGGGGATTGGCAGGGGCAGGGTGGTCTGTGGATGTTTCATGAAAGGATTGGCAGGGGCCAATAACCTGTCTATGTCTGGTTTGCATAGATAAATTGAGGGAACTTTCTCAGCCCCAAGTGGCAGAAGTCACGTGACTTAGGCATGTAACAGATGGCAGTGGCTGTAGAGGAGCTGTGACCTTCAAACTTTCTCATTGCCTGGGTTTGTTATCACCTTATATTATGTATACTGAATTATGTGAACTCCAATAAACTCAGGCCTTGAAGTGTCTGGACTTATCAGGGTTTTCTGGGGCCCACCAGGTGGCTTGAGGTTTGGAGAGGGAAGGTGTCGCAGTCAGCCACGTGCCACTGGGATGAATCTTCCAACTAGGCACAATTTGGGGGAGGAAAGTATTTATTGAAACTACAGATTGAGGGGAAGTTCCAGCAAAAGAGGCTGGCCCTCTTTCACAGCAGCTTTCCTATTGTTTGTTCCAATGCAGGGCAATAAGATTCTCATATATATTAAATATTTATTTATGAGAGAGAGAGGGAGAGAGAGAGTGAAATAGCACATGAGGCAGAGCTATAATACCTCAAGACCCACCTTCACCTTCAGCGACCCACTTCCTCCAACAGCCTCTACCTCTGAGAGGTCATACAACTTTCCCAAACAATACCTGTGGCTGGGGATCAAGTGTTCAAAACACATGAGCCTATGGGGGGCATTTTACATTCCAATCACCATATAGTGAGAGTCATTCTTGGCATCGACTCCCAAAGAAACTCCTAGCATACAAAGCCTTATTTTACTATCTACTTTTGGTGGAAAACCAAACTAAGATCCTCACTGCCTTGGTTTGTGAAATAACTGCCAGGAATAAGAGACTATGAGACCAAGAATTGAAATAGACTTTGGAGATGTTTGTCTAGTTTAACATTCCTCAACCTCTATATTTATATAGCTGTACTTTCATTGTTGTGAAAATACCCAAGAGAAACAATTTTCCAAGAGGAAGGCTTTGTTTTGGCCCATGGTTTCAATTGTTGGCATTATGGCTCCATGACTTTAGGTCTCAGGTGAGGCTGAACATCTTGGCAGTGGGAGTGTGAAAGAGGAGGCTACTTTCCTCATGGTGGCCAAGAAGCACAGAGAGATGTAAGGAAGGGACCAACACGTACTCCTCCCCCCAAGAGCACACCCCAATGACCTTATACCTCTGGTTAGGCCTCATCTCTCAAGTGACAGCACTATCTGGGACCAAGCCTTCAACACACGAACTTGTAGAGACAGTTCATATTCAAAACATGATTTCCCCAAATAGTGTTCGTATCCCTTCTAGAGAATCCTGGCCTATGCCAAACACTTTCAGTGATGGATAATTCACTGCTACTCTAAGCTTTCTTGTTAGCAAAGGCAGTGAACAGAACTTTCTCTGTTTACCTAGAGAGAGCTGAGTATCCCTAAAAGGTCCAGCCTCTTCACACAGATCCCATCTATGATGGTTCATTTTATGTTAGCTTGACTGGATCAAAGGGTGCCTAGATTAAATACTCTTTCTGTGTTGTTGAGGGTGCCTGCAGCTGACATCATTCAAGGTGGTGCAGTTTGCTTTTCCTGATACAGATGGCTTAATACAATCTGTCATGGGCCTGAAAGAAAAGACAGAAGAAGGTAGAATTCATCCTCTTTTCTTCTTCCAGCTCAAGATAGGATCTCTCTATCTTCTGAACTCAGTGAATGTGATTTAAACAATTTTATTTTCTAATTGAAAAAAGAAAAGGAGTGTATTTGATTTCCAACTTATCCACTAATAAAACATTTTCATTTATTGGAGCAAATTCTTTCTTCTCTTGCTAAAAGTGTAGTAAATTGAAAGTTGAGGAATGAGAAATCCAGGAGCATTGTAGAATGTCAGTACAGATTTTTGGTCTTTGGTGGTTTTAAAGCCATTTATCAGCCAAACCCATATGCTTTCTAAGGAAGTAGTTTTGGAGATAACCAAACTGTACAGGTGTAAATTAGCAAGGGCCATATCCTATCTGGAAGACGGTATTTCATAGCATGCCTCTCCATCCTTGGCTCTTACATTCATTCTGTCCCGTCTCCTGTGATGTTCTCTGAGCCATGAAGGGGGTGATATAGATGTTTGATTTAGGACTAAGCATGTAACAGTCCCTTATTCTTACCACTTTGACTAGTTAGGAATCTCTGTAGTAACCACCACCCACTTCAAAAGTTAGCATTCTTGGCCAGAGCTGACAGCAACCCTGATATGTGGGTATAAATCTAAATAACTAGAAGGTGATTTGATGGGAACACATGTAAAGACTTTATTTCTATATAAGATCATATTCTGAGGTACCAGGGGTTAAAGCTTCAACATCTCTTTTGAGGACCTTTCAGAAGGCTTTTGTTGGTTTTCTGAACTTAAAAAGCATTGACAACGGTTTCTGCCTTCTGAGATGTTCTCTGGTCACAAAAATGGGAAAATTTTATTTAGCCTCCTATATTCCAATGCTACCAATATAATAATGACTGCTGTCAATGATGAATAATGACATATTGCTATGTTTAGCAATTAATTGGTTTTAGGTCTTTTAGTAATGTACTATCATGTATTCTTCCCCCCTACTCTGTTTTATAGGTGAGAAAAAATACCCAGAGATCAAGTCTCACTTTGATATGCCAGCATTTTGCCTCATCTAATATTAAGAGTATATTCTTCTCTGTGATGAAGAGGTCTCTTCTTTCATGTTGGTCTCCTCCAACTGAGAAAAAAAAAGAACTTCACTCCTACTTTTCTGTATCCTTCAGACCTTGGGAGTATGGAGGGGGTTGTTAACCCAAAGTGGCTCTTAAAAAGAGACAAGTCAGGGCTGGAGAGATCGCTCAGTGGTTAAAGCGCTTGCCTGCAAAGCTTAGGAACCCAGGTTCAATTCTCTGGTGCCTACGTAAAGCCAGATGCACAAGGTAGGTGGTGCATGTGTCTGGAGTTTGTTTGCAGTGTCTAGCTGTCCATTTCTCTCTATCCCTCAAATAAGTAAATAAAAATTTAAAAAAGAGATAAGCCAATTTATGATCAAGATGTATCTTTTATTGAGGAACTAAGAAAAGCAGAACTGGTAAGGACATCATTAGAACGCATTTTCCATGAGGTGTCTTGAAAGGAATCACAGGATTCTTCACCAGGTCACATCATTCTTTGGGTTTGGGATGTAGTCTTGCGTCATATTTATGAATTGTATGGAGATGAGTATTCTGACAGTGAGGACACTATAGAGAAGGGTTTTAGGGAAAGTTGAGTGAAAGCAAATTGATCGTTATTACCATCTCTAAAGTAAGCGTCTTGAGTCAAAACTAGACAAAACAACAATCTAAAAAAACCCATTAAACTCTAGAATATGGCCAGTTGGAACCCCATGGAGAAAACAGAATTTACCATGTTGGGTTTGAGTCAAAGAGATATCAGACATATGGATCTATGGTCCTTAAAGTACCATATCATATTTTAAAGCTTGATTTTCAACAGGGTCTCACTATGCGTCTCAGGATGAGCTGAAACTCATGATCCTCCTGCCATAGCCTCCCAAGTGCTGGAAATATACCATACTGCTCAAAGGGTCAATGAGTTACAGCAACTACATCACATTGAAACATTACTTTTCTCACAAAAGCTTTAACCTTCAGCTCCACTTGGGCAGGCTCTAAGAAGAGAAATATCTGAATATCCAACAGTGTAGAGAGCCATCTGGCTCAGGGTCTGGGGAGCCATTCTGATGGGACTGGCATTATTATTACTTTCCTGAGTAGAGTTCTTATGATTTCTTTCTCATGTTCTAAGTGTTTTATAGGATAGTATACTGTATAAACACATGCAAAACTTGTCTTAAAATGTGGATATTGAGGGGCTGGGGAGATAAAGTGCATGCTGCATAGCATTAAGATTCCAGTTCAGAGTCCCAGCTCCCGTGTAAAATGCTGAGTGTAGTGGTGTGCACTTGTCATCCCAGTGTCCGAGAGGCAGAGACAAGGGATCCCTGGCACAAGCTATCTAGCTGTACTAGTTGAATTTATGAGCTCTGTGTTCAGTGAGAGACCCTCTCACCTCAATAAATAAGGTGTAGAGTGACCGAGGAAAACATCTGATGTTGACTTTTGACCTCCACATGCTTGCACACACACTTTCTTACATACCCATTCACAATGACCAATTAATTGTTCACCTCTGCTTTCCCTAAGCTAGCTGCTCGTGAACTTCTCATGGAGTGTCTCATCCCTGCTTCCCTTCTGCTTTAGATGTGGATGGGATACACCTACCCACAGCATGGGACTTTTTTTTTTTTTGGTTTTTCAAGGTAAAGTCTAGCCCATGCTGACTTGGAATCCACTCTAGTCTCAGGTTGGACTCAAACTCATGGCAAGACGATCCTCCTACCTCTGCCTTCTGAATGCTGGCATTAAAGGTGTATGCCACCATGCCTGGCTGCCTGTGGCATTTTATAAAGGAGCTGGGTATCCAAACTCAGGTGCTCATGGTTGCCTAGCAAATGCTTTATCCCCTGAGCCATCTCCCCAACCCCTGAGTTAAACATTTTTATACTAATTCTAGCATCTTAGGTTTTCTCAGAAAAACTTCTTAAGACTGGTTCCCCTCTTTGTGTAGGTCATATTTCTGTTTCTTTGCACATCTCAGAATTTTTTTGGATGAAAACTGCTCACTTACGATATCATGGTAACAGAAATTATAGCCTCCTAGCCATTGTGTTTTGTTGTTCTGTTTGCTTACTGCCTTTCCTGCATAGGGCATGAGAGTCTACTGTGGATATATCTCTTAATAATTTTTAATGTCTTTCCCCAGTCATTAATTTCCCTAGTGGTTATTTATCTCTGCAGCTGTGATGCTCTGAGAAACATCTCAGAGGGGAAGTCATTCACAGCCTCTAAGTGAGTTCAATCAAAGAAGATGTTGTTGGTGGGGATTTCTGGGAAGCTGCCACACAGTTGTGATATTTTGAATAGGTGTTTGAGTATTCCCCCAAGGATTTATGTGTTGGAAGCCTCACTCCCAGTGTGGTGGACTGAGGTGATGAACCTTTTAAGAAGCGGAGACTAGTAGAAGGTCATAAATAGATCAATACCCTCACAAGGGACTGATGCTGGTCTTCTACAGGGACCTAGTGTGTATAAAAGTGGGCTGTTACAAAGCTTACAGAGTGAGGTCACCTCGTTCACATGGCCCCTTCTGTACTTGGTGACTCTATTTTACATTTCTCCACCATGTTATAATGCCATTGGGTGTGTGTGGGAGGGGAGCTTCAAAGAGGCTGGGCAGGTGGGGCCACTTAGTCTTGGACTTTCAGCCTCTAAAGCTGAGTTAAATAAACCCATTTTCTTCATGAGATACTGAGCTTCAAGTACTTATTTATAGCAACAGAAAATGGACTAATGCACATTTTTCTGGGAATGGGGCTTTCTGGGGGAGCTCCTATCGTGTCTTGTTTCCTCCTGCTGGTATTTTTCATAGATAGTATGATTGTAAGGTTGTTACATTTAAAGACTATTATGGTGATGAGGTGAGGGGAATGGGACTAGAGCACATTGATAATGACACAAGAATTCGTGATCAAGATCTCCTTACAAGATTCAGCCACTTGCTCCCCCCCACATAAATGCTCTTTGGATTATTGCAAGCTTTTGATTAATTTCCTGAGTTTTGAAAAAGTTGATTTCAACAGCTTTGCCAATGTTCTTATTACTTCTTTGTGGAAGAATGGATACTTGAAGTTTCTTACAATTTTATTTAAGAAGTCCTCTTTTCTATATCCTTTAAAAATCTATTTTCTGAAGGCTTTTGAAGATCTCAAACTTTGGAAATCAAAATTTGAGAATTAAGTTTGAATCTTGTGGTCTATTGTTTTCATGTCCTGGTATGACTCCAAAACCTGTTAAGTCTATGTACCATACTCTAGGAACATTCTGGGAGAGGTAAGTCTGAATGACACACTTCTCTCACGTGTCTGTTCTGTGGCAAGCTGTTTGGCTTCAGTTTTATACAGTATCAAGCAGGAGATACAGTAACACATTCTAGGATGCTCTTGACTTTACAAGCAACACTTCTTATTTTTGCTTGTGTGTATGCATCTTTGTATGTATGTGGGCTCACGTGTGTGTGTGTGTGTGTGTGTGTGTGTGTGTGTGCGCTAGAGGCTGAGGTGGAGTGTCTCCTTCTATCACTTTCCACCTTATTTATTAATACATGATCTCTCACTGAACCCAGAACTCATCAATTCTAAACCATTCCATCCTCATTTGAGAGAAACAAAATCACTCACATTCTTCAACACACTGCTCGTGGTAGAAGGCTGACCGGAACCAGTGGATCATTATGCTTGCTATAACAATCTCTGAGCTCATGGTTAAGGCTGAGTACTGGAGGAGCATCATGCCAGCCATCTGAAACAGGAAAGTGACATTTCTAGTGTTGATAAACCACATGAAGACTGTTCAAGAAAAACAACTCTTTTTCATGCATGTGCTGTTTGCACGTTTGTGTCTGGGTGCATGTGTGTGCATGCATGTGGAGGCTTAGAAGACAACCTTATTCCTCAAAATCATCATCCAATTTTCTTTGAGACAGGGTATCCCATTAGCCTGGAGCTCAACCATTAGGCTAGAGCCCCAGTGGTCTGCCTGTCTTCTTCTCCCCAGTGCTGGAGCTATAGGTGTCTGCATTTTGACATAGGATTGAATTTAGGCACCACCATGCTTGTGAGGATTTTACTGACTGAGATATCTCTTCAGCTCAGAAAAAGACATTTCTTTATAAGCAAATATCATTTATCCTATTTCATACATCTATGATTATTTTGAGTATTTTAAATAATTACATGTGTTTTAAATTAGTTGCATTCTTATCTATGGACTAAGTGCTGTGTTAAGTGCCTTAATTCTGGGAGCAACTTTATAGCTTTTACTTCCCTGTTATACTTGATGAAGCTGAAAAGTGGAGCACGCCATAGTACCATGGATTGCAGGATTTGACACTTTGTATTTCCTTTTGGTAGGACTGTGATCTGTTTTATGCTATTATATCAACACACATAAAACGGTATGCTTTTCTAATGTCTTGCCCTAAGTGTTACTGCATGAGTTAGATGGAACTGTTCTTTCTCTCCTTCTACATTCCTATTTTGATCCAAAGTGGGAGTTTCTTCTCTCTTAGCAATAGGTGAACAGGCCAGCATTTCTCAGGGCTCTTTGCTCACAATTCTCTACGTGAAGAGTAAAGACTTATCTAATGGATAATTCTGAGGGAAGTAACCAACCTCCCTTTGAGTCCTTTGTTTTGTCCCCCCTCCCCCAGGACAGACTGTTTAGACTGCCCAATTATTTTCTTCAGTATCTATCTGATCAATGTCTTCCCTCCCCCACAATAGGGAGGCCTATGATTTGTTTGTCTATAAATGGGTAAGTAAATTTAATCCATGAAGGCCAGTATTAGCAAACTCATTGACCAAGTAATGTAATACCTGCTAACAAAATCAATGACTTTATTGGTGGCATTTGTTTGCTTCATTTTTCTTATCATACTTGGGCCAGCACACAACACAACATAAAATGGCAACTTCTCAGCCCCTTGGATTCATTTCCTAACAATTTCATAATAAAAATGTCACAAACTGGGGACTTGATATGGTAGAAATTTATCGTGCTGCTTTGGATGCTCTGGAGGAGGATCCTTCCTCACCTCATCAAGCCCCAGGCATTCCTTGGCTTATGGCAACATCATTCCTGTTTACTTTTTAAAAAATATTTTATTTATTCATTTTCAGGCAGATGTGTGTGTGTGAGAGAGAGACAGAGAGAGAGACACACACACACACAGAGAGAGAGAGAGAGAGAGAGAGAGAGAGAAAGAGAGAGAGAGAGAGAGAGAGAGAGAGAGAGAACCAGGGCCACCACCTTATGGGTCTGGCTTATGTGGGTCCTGGGGAATTGAACCAGGGACCTTAGGCACTGGAGGCAAGTGCCTTAACTGCTGAGCCATCTCTCCAGCCCTATTTACTTTTTTTTTTTAAGTCACATGGTCATCTTTCTTATGTGTTGTGTCCAAATGTCCCCTTTCTTATGACACCAGTCATATTGGATTAATGGTCTCTTCTACCCCAGAATGACCTTAACTAATTTAATGTTTTTACTTAACTAATTACATCTGCAATACTTCCTCCATTCACCAAAAATGTCACATTCTGCAGTCAAATGTTCTACTCCTGAGCTATACCCCCTACATCAGAAATGTAACATTCTGAGGTAATATGGATTAAGACTTCAGTATATCTCTTTTAGGGAACACATATCAACCAGTAAGTACTTGTCTATAGTCCAAATTATGTCCTATAATAATTACTTTACTAATAAGGTAAATGGCTCCACCCTCTCTGCATAGAGTCAGTGGCTCTCCTCTTTAAGCTACTGTTACCTGAGTTCATATTATAGCAAAAGCACAGACAGTGATGATATTAAATGTGTAGGTTTCCTCTTTCATTTATTACTTTCATGAGTTCTTTCCTTGTATTAATTTTTATAATGTTTATGCTTATGCATTTATCTGTGACTTACTTTTACCCATAACACAAAATATGTAACCATTCAAATTTTCTTTAAGATGAATAGCTCATTTATTTAATGTTATTTTAAGTTGCATCTTTCCACCATTGACTGGAATTATTTTTCCCCATAATAATGTTTATTTTATTTTATCTTACTTTTTAATTTTTGCATTTTGACATTTTCATACATGTATATAATGTATATTGATCTTATTTTTCTCAATCACCCCTTTCCCTTCCCCTCCCATCCACACCCTTCTTTCCCACTAATTCCCATCTTCATTTCATGCCTTAAAAAACACATTGATTAAATGAGGGTTGTTGGCATGATCATGAGTGGGAGATTATTTACTGTGGATGGGGCTGTTTACCAGCGGCGATACCGCTGATGACCTGACTCGCCCAGCTTTAGTAACTTTAGTTTGCATTTCCTTATTGGCTAAGGCTGTTGTTAAAAATACTTTTTAGTATTTTTTATTCGTCTTTTACATTTATTATATTTTTTCTTTGGAGAACTCTCTGTTCAGTTCCATTGACCATTTTTGATTGAGTCGTTTGTTTTCTTGATGTTTAGTTTTTTGTATATTTATAGTAATCCTATGTCAGATATGTAGCTGAGAACAATTTTCTTCTGTTCTCTAGTATGCCTCTTCACTTGATTGACTGCTTCTTGTGCCATACAAAATATTTTTAATTTATATAGTCCCAGTTGTCAATTGATTTGTTTCCTAAGTGACTAACTGTTCAGAAAATTCTTTTCTATGTATTTATATTATGCACTCTCTACATTTTACTTTAGGAATTGCAAAGTTTGGGTCCCACATTGAGGTCTTCAATCCATTTGGAGTTGATTTTTTTTGGGGGGGCAGGATGATATATAAGGATCTAGTTTCATTCTTCTACATGTGAGTGTCCAGCTTTCTCAGTAACATTTGTTCAAGATGCTGTCTTTTCTCCAATAACTATTTTTGGCATCTTTGCCAAAAAACAGGAGTCAGTAGTTACATTGACTGATATATGGGTTCTCTATCTTATTCCATTGAGCCATGTGCCTGTTTTTGGCATTTTTTGGCTTTAATTTTATTAATTGGGTCTTCTCTCTCTTTATTTTGGATAGATTGCTAAGGATTTTTCTTTTTTAGAAAATTTATTTATTTATTTATTTGTAATAGAGAGAGAGGGGGGAGAGGGAGAGAGAGAGAGAAAGAGAGAGAGAGAATATGAATGGGTATGCCAGGGCCTCTGGTTGTTGCAAAAAAACTTCAGATGTATACATCATTTTGTACAGCTGGCTTTTCATGGGTACTGGGGAATCAAACCTGGGTTGTTAGGCTTGGCAGACAAGCACCTTAACTGCTGAGTCATATCTCCAGCCCTTGGATAAGGATTTTTCAATCTTATTTTTCTAAGAACCATTGTTTTATTGATTATTTATATAGTGTGTGTTTAGTTTCTTTTTTTATAAAAATATTTTTAATTTACTATTTGCAAGAGAGAGAGAGAGAGAGAGAGAGAGAGAGAGAGAGAGAGAGAGAGAGAGCGAGCAGAGAAACCACCATAAACCAACTACAAATGCAGGCGCCACTTTGTGCATCTGGCTTTATGTGGGAACTGGGGACTCAAATCTAGGAAGCTGTCAGGCCGTTCAAGCAAGTGCTTTTAACCTCTGAGCCATCTCTCCAGCCCTATTTAATTAATTTCTATTTCATTAATTTCTGCCTTGATCTTGATTATTCCTTCCCAATTATTTTTTTGGGGTTTGACTTGTTCTTCTTTTTCCAGGGCCTTCTGCTATTTATTTGCTTTTGGATTTTTTTTTGATGTAGGCATTTACAGCTATAAAAAGACCTCTTAGGATGGCCTTCATTGTACCATACCACTGGTTTTGGTATGTTGTGCTCTCATTTTCCTTCAATTCTAAGAATTTTGTAATTTCTTTCTTGATTTTCTCAATTCCCCATTTGTTATTTAAAAGTGCGTCGTTTAATCTCAATGTGTTTATGTGTTTTCTGTACTTTGTCTTGTTATTGATTCCTTTAACTGCTAAACCCTTGCTATTGATTTCTAGCTTTATTCCATTGTGGTCAGATAGAATACAAGAAGTTACTTAGACTTTCTTCATTTGTTAGGACTTTGTGTCCTAATATGCCATCTATTTTAGAGTAAATTCTGTAGGTTGCTGAGAGGAATGTGTATTCTGTCGTGTTTGGATAGAATGTTTTGTAAATGACTGTCAGATCCATTTGATCTGTGATGTTATTTAACTTCAATGTTTCTCTGTTGTGTGTGTGTGTGTGTGTGTGTGTGTGTGTGTGTGTGTTATGCACATGTATATGCCCTTGAAGCACTCTATACTCTTGCCTGTGATGGTTGGAGCTGAACGTCTGGTGTTCTGCCACATCACTCTTCTTCCTGTTTTTCTGTGAGTCTCTTACTGATACTGGAGCTTGCTTTTTTTTTTTTTTTGCAAGCTTGGGTGATTTATGCCCATATAGTCATGCTAATATCACTTTTGGTTAGAGAAGCTTCTTCTTTTTTGTAAGATGGCAGTGACCACTGGTGACATTCAACCCATCAAAGTGCTGAAAAGAAGAGACAGTGGAGACAGCACAGATTCAGACATCTCTATCACACCCTCTAAGGCCCAGGGACCATAGTGGAAGAATGTAAGAGCCAAAGGAAGAAGAGAAGTGCTTTGCGATATAAGGTGGTTTTGCATTCATGACCTCACAGTGGCTAATTCTACCTATACAAGACCTGCATAATAGGAGGGTAAAATGGGTGATGTCAAAATGAAACAGGAACTATATGGAAAGAAGGGACTCAGTGGAAGGGGTCTAAGAGAAGGGGTGATGAACGAGGTTGGTGGGAGGGGATTATAATCTTGGATTAACATGTTTAACAGTGTTGTTATCCATGTGATACTGGTTTTGGAAGTATGTTAAATGCAGGAAATAGAGTGTCACTAGATGGCAACATGGTTCTGGAGATGACTGCTAGGTGATATGAAGTGGGTTTGAAATCTCCACATGGAGGTCTTAGGGGGAGCTATGGCATGGAGTTGTGAAGATGAAATATGGTAGAGATCCCAAGATTTTAGAGATGCCAGGACTATGGGACAGCCACCAAAAAATGCTGCCTGTTTGTAGTGGATTTTGCCTGGGCTGCAAGAAACAAAGGCTGGGGGTGGGGAAGGGGGTTGGGAGGAGTTGAAGCCTTTTGGAGCCCAGAAGATTTCATAGAGCTGCAAGAGTTGATGTTTGTTCTCTTGGTTTTCTGCCTTGCATTGTCCAATTTTTCCTTTCTGTGTTTCCATTCCTCTGTGTTTACCCTGTGCCATTATGTTTTGGAAGTGTGTTAGACTCAATGTATTTTTGCATCATGTGATGGTCATGAGTCTATGGGGTCAAAGACAAAATGTGGTAGTTTGAATGCAGACTATCCCCTCATAGCCACACATGTTTGTGATTGAACCTCATGGTTAATCTTCAGCTGGGAGAGCTTTTGGGAGGTAGGGCCTTGCTCGAAGAGGTGTGTCACTGGGAGTGGGCCTTGGGATTTTATAATTCAACACCACCTCTCAGTGCTATCTAGCTGATCTTGCAGCATCCTCCCATCTGATGTGATGCCTGGTTTTCTACTCATGCCATGCCTTCCTCACCATGATGTAACTTCCTCTCAAAACTATAGGCTGAGGACTTGAGAGATGGTTCAGTGATTAAAGTGTTTGCCTATAAAGCAGAGGATCTGAGTTCGATTCTCCAGTACTGACATAAAGCCAGATACACAGGTGGCACATGCAGTGGCTAGAGGCCCTGGAGCACCCTCTCTCTCTCTCTCTCTCTCTCTCTCTCTCTCTCTCTCTCTCTCTCTCTTTCTCTCATTCTCTCAATAAATAAAAGTGATAAATCTTAAAAAAAAACACTGTAGGCTGAAATAAACCCTTTCCTCATAAGCTGCTTCAGATCAGGTGTTTTGTCCCAGCATTGAGAAGGTAACTGCTACAGATCAGAATTATGTATTAATTTGTATAAGATTATAATTTTATGATGTTCATTTTCATTCTGGGATATCAGTTTTTAAAGTATAAAGGACTGATCCTAAAGCCTTGCATATGCTAAGCAGGTGCTTGCTTACTGAGCTATATCCTTAGCTCTCTTTTCACTTTTTAAATTTTGGAACAGGGTCTTGCCAAGTTGCCTAGACTGGCTATAAACTCATTCTGTAATCTAGATAGCCCTTGAATTTATCATCCTCTTGCCTCATCCTCCTGAGTGGCTGGGATTATCAGTTTGTATCACCAGGCACAGCTCAATAATAAAGTTTTAAAAAGTATCCAGTTATTCCTTATATCCTTATCACACTTTTATACTTTAGTTATTATATTTAAAAAATAATTGTATTGGTTAATGAGAGAGAGAGAGAGAGAGAGAGAGAGAGAGAGAGAGAGAGAGAGAGAGAGGAGAATGGGAGCACACCAGAGCCTTGTGCCACTGCAAACAAATTCTAGACACATGTGCCACTTGGTGCATCTGGCTTTACATGGGCACTGGGGAATTGAAGCCAGGCCTTCAGGCTTTTAAAGAAAGTGCCTTTATCTGCTCAGCCATATCTTCAGTTCTGTTACTGCATTTTTATTTTAAGATCTAAGTGGCTATTAGCAATGTGAAGACAATTTATTATTTTTTGTAAGTTTTTCTTACACCTTTTATTGTACTAAACCATTTTACTTGCTGTGCTTTTTGGCAAGACTTGGGGTGGTGTGCTAGATGTTCTGCTACTTTACCTTCAAGGATGATAGCTTATCTTATTTGAGAGATTGGTATTTTACAAATTTTGGAGGCAAACTATTTTTCTAGTATGCTCATGCCAAAAAAATTTGCAGGAGACCTTACCTGGAAAAACCAACCTCCTCTCCTCAAATTTGCAGGATAAGCAATTTGATTATATATATATATATATATATATTATAAGAAATACCAGAAAATTTTGTTGTTCTTTCTGTACTTTGTATCATCATATGCCATACAGAAAAGTTTTATCGATCATATCTAACATTTTATTGGGCTATTTTTAAAATTGATACTTACATGTGACCAAATGTATTGATTGCCTTTTGATTCAAAAGCTGGAAACTCAAGGCATATTATAATTATACCACTTACAGCCACGAAGACACTTATGATATTCATTACAATTCCTAACAAAAGCTGCAATAGATATAAAAAGAAAAAAAAAACTGGTCATGGATAGAAAACATAGATTTTGATGGAGTAAGCAGCCTGTCATTTTGGCTAGAACATTAAATTTGAAGTTTGTTTTTTTTTTTTTTTGCTTTTCAATTAAATTTTTTTTATTTGAGAGAAAGAATGAGAATGAGAGAGAAAGGGAAAGAGGGGAAGAAAGTGAGAGAGAGTGAGAGAGAGAAGAGAGACAGAGAGAATGGGAGTGCATGGGCCTCCAGGCACTGCAAAGGAACTCCAGATGCATGCACCACTTTGTTCATCTAGCTTTACATAGGTACTGGGGAATCAAACCCGGGTTGTTAAGACTTTGCAGGCAAGCACTTTAACTGCTGAGTCATCTCTGCTCCCCTTTGAAGTTTTCTTAATTTTCTTGTGTGTGTGTGTGTGTGTGTGTGTGTGTGTGTGTGTGTGTGTGAGAGAGAGAGAGAGAGAGAGAGAGAGAGAGAGAGAGAGAGAGAGAGAGAGAGAGAGGGAGGGAGAGAGAAAAGCAAGCTCTATGATTATATGAACACAAAGCTGAACCTACAGCGAATACTCCAAGAAATATTCCATACAGAAGAATCAAACAACTAACCTCAAGATCCTGGAAGAGGAAGAGCACAATAACTGAAACTAGACCAGGCAGGAAAATGTACAACACCCAAAAAAGCACCAAACCCCATAAAGCATCTAACATGGCAGGAATTAATTCGAACCTCACAGTTATAACTTTAAATATTAATGGTCTTAACTCACCCATCAAAAGGCACAAGTTAACAGTGTGGATCAGAAAAATGTACCATTTCATCTACTCTTCAAGAAACCTATCTCACCATTAAGGACAGATACATCCCAGGGTAAAAGGATAGAAAATTATTTTCCAAGCAAATGAAAATAAGAACCAAGTTAGTGTGGCTATATTAATATCTGACAAAATAGAGTTCAAACCAAAAGTAATTAAAAAATTTAAAGATCATTTCTTATTCATCAAGAGAATGATCCAACAAGAGGATGTCACAATCACAAATATATATGCACCAAATACAGTTTATGAAGCAAAACATAATTGACAACAAACCAGAAATAAACCCCAATTCCACCATAGTAGAGGACATTGATACTCCACTGTTATCACTAGACAGATCATCCAAGCAGAAAATCAGCAGGGAAATAATAGATGTTAAAAACACCATAGATCTAACAGACATCTACAGAACATTCCATTCCAATTCTACAGAATACATATTCTCAGCAGCTCACTAAACCTTCTGCAAAATAGATCATATATTAGGGCATAACACATGCCTCCATAAATTTCAGGAAAATGATGTAACTTCCTGCATCACATCAGACCACAATGCATTAAATCTAGAAATTAACAGCAAGAGAAACAACTGAAATTACATCAGCTCCTGGAGACTGAACTGAACAAACTCTTAAACAATGAATGGGTCATGGAAGAAATCAAAAAGGAAATTGTAAAATTTCTAGAATAGCATGATAATGAAAGCACATACCAAAACTTATAGGACACAATGAAGGTAGTCTTAAGTTGGAAATTCATAGTACTAAATGCCTTCATAGCACAGAGAGAACTTAATAAACTAACCACATACCTAAAGGCATTGGAAAAACAAGAACAACCCAACCCTAAGAGTTCCAGACAGAAATAATTAAGATCAGAGCTGAAATTAATTAATTGGAAACTAAGAAAACAATTTATAAAATTGACAAAACCAAGAGTTGGTTCTTTGAAATGATAAACAAAATGCATAAACCCCTGGCCAATTTGGCAGAACAAAAAAGAGAAGTCTCAAATTAACAAAGTTAGAAATGAAAAGGGAGAGGTCACAACAAACACCAATGAAATTGGAAGAATTGTCAGGACATATTTCCAAAACCTCTCTTCTACGAAATTAGATAACCTGGAAGAAATGGATGAATTCCTACATACATAACATCTACCAAAACTAATTACAGAGCAGATAATTCTTCTAAGAAAACCTATTATATCCATCAAGATTGAAAACAAAATCAAAAACCTCCCCAAAAGGAAAAGTCCAGGGTTGATGGATTGTCAGCTGAATTCTACCAAACCTTCATTGCAGAACTGAAGCCACTCTTTCTCAAGCTTTTTCACATAATTGGAGAACAGGGAATGCTTCCTAACTCTTTCTATGAAGCTGGCATTACCGTAAAACCAAAACCAGACTGAGACAAAACAAGAAAGGAAAATTACAGACCTATATCCCTGATGAACTTAGATGCAAAAATCCTGAACAAAATCCCCATAAGCCAAATTCAACAACACATCAAAAAATCAGTCACCTCAAATAGGCTTCATCCCAAGGATGCATGGATGAGTCAACATATGAAAATCAATTAATGTAGTCCACCACATTAATAAACTTAACCACAAGAACCATATGGCCATTTCGCCTTCAACAAAATTCAACACCATTTTGTGATCAAAGCACTGAGATGCTGGGCATAGAGGGCTTACAACGCAACATAATAAAGGACATATGCAAAACACCTAAAACCCAAAGCATACTCAATGGGGGAAGACTCAAGGAGTTCCCATTAGATTGGGAACAAGACAAGAGTGTCCACTCTCACCACTGCTCTTCAACATAGTGCTTGAAGTTCTAGCCTAGCAGTAAGACAGGAGAAAGACATAAAATGGATACAAATTGGAAAGGAAGAAGTCAAACTCCCTTTTTACAGATGACATGATCCTATACATAACAGACCTGAAAGTCAATACCATAAAACTCCTAAAGGTGATACATTCCTTCAGAAAAATGAAGGTTTACAATATTATCACAGAAAAGTCAGTAGTCTTTTTCTATGCAAATGACAAGAAATCAGCTATCCCATTTTCAATAGTTTCAAAAACTAAAAAAAATCAGGAGGATTCTGGGAAGATGGTGGTGTGTTAGGACCTCCAGCGAAGGCAGAGGTTAAATTACATTGTCACTCTGACAACTGGAATGGTGCAAGGAAATTTTTAGCTCAGCAGGAAACTTAGGTGTGATGGTTAAGTTTGTCAACTTGATCTAATCCATAGTAATCTTGGGCAGGTCTCTGAGTTTGCCTGCAGGAAGGACTGCCAAAATTCTTTTGGGATTTTGGAGAAGGGAGGAGTTCCCTTCTCTAGAGTGAGCCCTTTTCCCCAGAAGGAGACTAATATAAGGAAGCTTAGGGGGAAGGAGACACTCTCAGGCAGCTGGTGCTTGTTTATGACTTGCACTCGCATCCTGCTCTGCTACCCTTCCTGGACATTGGAACCCAGTTTCCTTGGCCTTACATTGTGGACTAAAGAGCAGCCACTCCCCAGGGAGTCATCAAGCCATCAGGCTGGATTGGGACTGCTGAGGCCTCCAGCCATGTGGATTGAACAGCGACTAGTTTCTTCACCTGTGGGCCTACAGACTGCTATTATTGGACTGTCATAAGCTACCCCAATAAATTACGTTTTATTATAATCCATTCTATCAACTCTGTTTCCTCTAGAGAACCCTGACTAATACAGAAGTTGGTACCAGGAGTGGGGTAGCTTACGACAGTCCAGCAATAGCAGTCTGTAGGCCCACAGGACAAAGGGCACACTTGGCAGAAGCACAGTGTGGGCAATGGCTTGGGGACTGTTGCAGTCAGCATTCTAGTTGCTGCACAGAAAGAACCCAAACAAAAGCAGCTTGTGGAGGAATGGGTTTATTAGGCTTACAGACTCGAGGGGAGACTCCATCCTGGCTGGGAAAACGATGACATGAGCAGAGGGGTGGACATCACCTCTAACACAGCACTAGAAATAGCAGCGGGAAGGTGTGCCAAATACTGGCAAGGGGAAGCTGGTTTATAAACTCCATAAGCCCGCCCCCAACAACACAGCTCCATCCTAAAATCCAAACTGCCATCAGCTGAGGATCGATTACCCAGAACACATTCATTTGTTTGTGGGGGACCCCTGGATCAAACCATGACATTAGGTGCAGTCAGGGATTCCACATAACCAACTTATATCTCCAGCTGATGAGCAGACTGCCAGATTGGGGGTCAGGAGGTTCTGCCACACAGCAGGAGGGAAAAAACAAACAAGCAAGCAAACAAACAACAATAACAACAAAAAAGAGCGCATTTTGCCTTAGTGCTAATTTGTCCCCAACTTTTTTTTGGGACAAACAAAGCTTAGATTAGGTTAGCAGAATGCTTATTGAGTGGAAGATACAAAAGACCAGCAACAGAACCAGCCCACAGGACCCAGTAGTCTGTGCCCAGGACCTGGTAGCCACGCCTAGTTCCTGGAGGAGCCAAGGAGATTAGAAGGAAAACTAGGCATGTTCCAGCCTCATCTACAAAGGTTTTTATGCCTATTAAAAAAAAGTGGGTAAGGAGGTGCTGAAGGGGAGGGAAAGCTGAGTGGGGGAGGGAAGGAGCTAGCATATAATGTGCTCCCAGCAGGTGCAGCACTGTCATCTAGGGGGGAAGGGTGGAACTGACCCTTGTGCACTCGGGGCAGATGCAGCACTGCCTCCTAGGGGAGAAGGGTGGAACTGACCCCCATACTCTCCCAGCAGGTGCAGCACAGCCTCCTAGGGGGGAAGAGTGTAACTGACCCCTGTGCACTCCTGGCAGATGCAGCACTGCCTCCTAGGGGGAAAGGGTGGAACTGACCCCCGTGTGCTCCCAGCAGGTGCAGCACTGCCTCCTAGGGGGGAAGGGTGGAACTGACCCCCATGCACTCCCAGCAGGTGCAGCACTGCTTCCTAGGGGGGAAGGGTGGAACTGACCCCATGTGCTCCCAGCAGGTGCAGCACTGCCTCCTAGGGGGCAGGGTGGAACTTACCCCTGTGAGCTCAGGGCAGGCACAGCTTCTGCCTAAATGGGGCTCCCCTACTACTACTCCCTGCTCCCATAGAGGCCCTGAGAGTTGCTGCAACCTCACCCACAAGCTCTCACCATAGCCCAGTGTCTCCTCCCTGCTGCCTCCTGACCTGAGTCTTTGCCACCTCAATCTCCACCCCCTTCCCTGCAGCACAGTGCCAGGGCCATAGGCACATCAGGCCCCCAGCCTCGCCTGCCCATCTTAGGCACGCACTCGCATGCAGGCATCTGTCTGTGGGTTCTTCCAATCATCCTGGCACAGCCCCAACTCCACCATCCTTGCTTAAGCCAACAGGGCTTCTGGCTTGAAGGGGCACTAAGCCCCAACCCCCATGGACTTGGCACACTTGCTATCCCAGCCGCTGATCTGAGGGCACAAATAGTCCCAGATAAACCAATGGAGTGCCCAACCCTGTCTGTGAAGCCTAGTGCACACTCCCTCCACACTGTTGAAGAGAACACATCACAAGAACACCACCCCCCAACCCTTGCAAGTGGAACCGAAATGGGCAGATCTCAATGCAAGAAGAATCTACCAGCTGAGGAACTCATGCTAAACCTGCCAAGTCCCAGTGGGAAGTTAACAGTGAAACCACAAAAGAGAGAGAACAGATGCAGGCCCAGGAGGAGATGACACTAAGCCCAGATCATACTGGCATGGATTCTATAAAGAGGTTAATGATGGAAATGGAAGAAAAAAATGACAAGCGCCTAGAAAAGGTACAGAGTCAGCTCACAAGCTTTGCTACCTGGCTTAATACAATTGAAGAGAAACAAATGAACTTAAGTAGGTCAGTGACTGAACTAAAGGCAAACCAGCAAACAGAAGATCTCAAGAGTCAGCTAACCAAACTGAGCACAGACAAGAGCAAATATAAGAATGAGTATCAGGAAGCAGTAAGTCAAACCTTGAAATGAAAAAAATAAAAAAAATCAAATACCTAACACAAACCAAGGAAAACATAAAAACACTCATGAAAGAAATTGAGGTTGACTTGAGAAGATGGAAGGACGTTCCATGCTCCTGGATAAGTAAAATTAATATTGTGAAGGTGGAAATTCCACCAAAAGCAATATACAAATTCAACAAAATACTAATAAAAATACCAGCTTCATTCTTTGCAGAGATAGGAAAAATAGTTTCAAAATCAAGCTGGAATGCCAGAAGACCTCATATCCAAAAAACATCCTCAGCAAAAGAAAGACCTTAGGAGGTATCACCATACCCAATATAAAGTCATACTACAAAGCCATAGTAACAAAAACAGCATGGTATTGGCATAAAAACAGACTGACAGACCAATGTAACAGAATTGAAGACCCTTCCCTTAGTTCAAGTAACTACAGCTATATATCTTTGACAAAAGTGCCAACAATGTTCACTTGGTAAAAGACAGCATGATAGCATCTTCAACAAATAGTGCTGGACAAATAGGATAAATAAATGTAAAAAAATGAAACTAGACTTACTCCTCTCACCATACACAAAAATAAACTCCAAATGGATTAAAGACCTCAATATAAGAGCAAAAACTCTTATAAACCTGGAAGAAAAAATAGCGGGAATTCTCCACGAGGTAGGAGTAGGGAAAAACTTCCTGGACATACCACTAGTAGCTGACAAAATTCAACAATCACTCAACCAATAGGATCTCATCAATCTAAAAAGCTTCTGCACAGACATATCATACACAGAGTCAACAGACCACCTTCAGACTGGAAAGAAATCTTCACTAGCTATACCATGGACAGAGGCCTAATATTTAGAACATACAAAGAACTCAAATAACTTAGTAATACAAAAATCAACCACCCTGCTCAAAATATGGGGCAGTGAACTGAACAGGGAATTCACAAAGGAGAAAAACAAATGGTCAATTTTCACTTAAGAAAATGTCCAGCATCCTTAATTGTCAGGGAAATGCAAATCAAAATAGCAATGAGATCTCACCTTACTCCAGTCAGAAGGGCAGTCCTTTAAAAAAAATCTACCAATAATACATGTTGGCAAGGATACAGGGAGAAAAGGAACACTCATTCACTGTTGGTGGGAGTGCAAATTTGTACACCCACTATGGAAATCAGTGTGGAGGCTTCTGAAAAAGATGAAAATAGAGCTACCAACTGAACCAGGTATCCCTCTACTGGCATCTACCCTCAAGGCTCCTCTCTTTAATACAGAGACATTTGCTCAACCATGTTTATAGTTGTTCAATTTAAAATAGCTAAAAATTTGAATCAACACAAATTCTCATTACTGGATGAATGGCTGTCATAGCTTTGGCACATATACACCTTGGATTCTACTCAACGATAAGGAAAAATGACATAATGAAATTTGCAGGAAAGTGGATGGACTTGAAACAGAGCAAACTCACATCAGAACAGAGAGACACACATGCTACATATTCTCCCTTGTCTGCAGCTCCTAATCAGGTTAAGCTTGAATAGTAAGCAAAGCTGACACGCAAAGTGAGAAGCAGACAATGGGAATAGGTGGGGTTGGTGGGAGGGTATGGGAGGGTGGGTGGAGATGTACAGAAAACTGAATCCAAAATGAATTGAGGTCATAGAACCCCTACTCTTGGACAGTAGGCTAAATGATAGAAACCTTTAGAGGAATATGGGAGTATCTTCTGGTAAGAAAGGCCATACAGAGGGTGGGATAAAGCCTAACCATAATACAATTGGCTCTGGCTTGTAACTACCTGTGCCAGAAATGGGTTACTTTTCAAGTTGAACTGTTGATCAGAGAGACCAATGAGGTCCCTCAAATAAGACAGGCTTCTGTCAAAGCACTTGTATTACCTGTCCCAGGAAAAAGATAAGGCCCTATGGCTCTCCCATCAGTCCTCCTCAGCCCTCAGCTGCTTCTCTCTGGTCCTTGTCAGCCCTTAGCCACTTCTCTCCTGCCAGCCCTCCTCGGCATTTCACTGCCTCCTGCCAGCCCCCTCAGCTTCCATTTCTTGCTTTCTCTTTTAAATTGATTTTTTTTATCTTTTAAAATATATTTTGGCCTCAGTGGTCTGCTGAGAAGAGAATCCAGTTGTGGCTGAGAAAATCAAGAGAATATAAATTACATGTGGAGAGACTGAAACTTTGTTTTAATTTTAATATATCATAGGAAAACATTAACGAGAAGATGCATGGCCATTAAAAACAAACAAACAAGCACAGTGATAGGATTCTCCACTCAAACTGGCCTCCCAAATTCAAAAATCCTGAAGAAGACAACAGGGACCAGCTGGGCAGCTCTTAAAGGAGAAGATACCAGGGAATAGCCCAGCAGGTCCTCAACAGCTTCAGATGTCCTTCCATCCCCCAACCTCCAGCATCAGGAACCTCTGGAGTTCTGGAGATTCAAGGAACCAGAGCCACCCTGCAGCCACATAGCATCCAGCACAGCTGATCTGAACAGCAGATCCCCAGACCCAACCAGCCTAGCCGGGCCCACAGCACAACAAAGAGGGAACCAGTCACACACTCAGCATAGGTGAGACAGAGGCCATCCCAAAAGGCAACAGGGTCCTCTTACACTGGGGTAATACTTACCCCATAGCCAGGTATATAGGCCTGCACTGGAAGTGGTAATTGCACCTTCCATTTCAGGCAGCTTATGTGTTAGAGTTGATTGATGTACTTTTGGTCGGCTTTGCCATTCTTAAATAATCTGGGTTTTAATAGTATATTTGTTTTTGATATCTCTTGATTTCTAATGCCTTTTTGTTTTTTTTCCTTCTGTCTTTCTTGGGGGGTTAGGGTCTCACTCAGTCCCAGGCTAACCTGGAACCCAGTATAATCCAGGCATCTCAGCCTCACAGTCAAGAGGATTAAGGGTGTGAGTTAACACACACCCTTAGGAACTTTGGCTTTGTTAGATTGCCTGTTCAATCCCCATTGTCACATAAATATTCTGCTGGTCTTGTGTATGTGTGTATATTGCTCAGTTGGATATTAGAACTTTATTTTGTTCCACCCAGCCAACATGTTGTTACCCTCGGAGTAATAGTAGAGCCACACCTGGTAACTTAGGATCCCACCCTGAAGATATAAAACTTCTGAAATACACTTCTAAAATACAGCAGGTAATTAGAAAAGCCAAGCATTGAATTAAGTCAAGATGCACAAATCTGTACATTTTAATTCAAGAAACACAAAATAATCAAGACAATATAATTCCACCAAAAACTATAAATCCATCAGAAATGACCTTCAGTGAGATTGACATAGATGAAATGTCTGACAAAGAAGTCAAAAGAATAATTATGACCATATTCAAATAAATCAAAGATGAAATAAAACTCCAGAAGAAGAACACAGGAAACCAACATAAGGAAAAGAGGAGGATGATAAAATATGTAAATGTGGAAACAGAAATAATACATACCAATCAGAAATGCTAGAAATGAAAAACACAGTAAGTCAATTACCAAACTGTAGAAAGTCTCATCAATAGAATGGATCAAGGAGAGGACAGAATATCTAAACTGGAAGACAATGTGACAGAACTGGAACAGTCCAAAAAAGAGAAGGACAGACTAATAGGAAGGTATGCATGGGAACTTCAAGATATTTGGGACACAATGAAGAGATCAAACTTAAGAATTCAGGGTATAGTGGAAGGAGAATTTCAGCCTCAGGGTATAGTAGGTATTTTCAACAAAACCATAGAAGAGAATTTCCCCCAAACAGGGAAGGTGGTGCTAATGCAGATAAAGGAAGCATTTAGAACACCAGACAAAACCAGTGAAGATCCTCTCCTCATCATATTATTATTAAATTACCGAACACACAGACTTAAGAAAATATATTGAAAGCAGTAAGAGAGAAGCATCAAGTAACATATAAAGGCAAGCCCATCAGGATAACGGCAGATTACTACTCAACACAAACCTTAAAAGTCAGAGGGCTTGGGTGATGCAGTCCATGTCCTGAAAGATAGCAACTTCTAGCCAAGATTACTGTATCTGCAAAAGCTATCCATCACAATTGAAGGAGATTATAAAGGACTTTCCACAACAAAGACAGGCTAAAGGAATATATGTCTACAAGGACAGTTCTACAGAAAAATACTTGAAGGGATCCTTCAGATTGAAGAGAAAGAACAGCACATACATGAGAAAACAGGAAAAACTAGTAGGTAATACAAAAGAGTAAAGGAAAAGCAGGAAAAACTACAAAAGCAAGAAATGGCAAGAATAAATACACACCTTTCAATAATAACATCAATGGCCTCAATGCTCTGACAAAAAGACACATATGTAGAGACTGGATTAAAAGGCAGGATCCTTCTATTTGTTGCGTCCAAGTAAAACACCTCTCTATAAAAGATAGACACTTCCTTAGGGTGAATGTATGGTAAATGGTATTTTAAGCAAATGGGCCTAGGAAACAAGCAGGTGTTGCTATCCTAATATTAGACAGGACAGACTTCAAACGAACAGTAGCTATGAAGTAGCTTATATATTGATTAAAGGAACAATTCAACAGGAAGACATTATAATTCTATATATATATGTATATATATATGTATCAAACACAGGTGCTTCCAATTTCATTAAACAAACACTACTATAATTGAAGTCACAGATAATACCATGCACAATTGTAGTGGGAGACATCAACAATCCACTTTCACCAATTGACAGGTCATCCTGGCAAAGAATAAGCAGAGAGGCATCTGGACCAAATGACACTATAGAACAAATGGATCTAACAGACATCTAAAAAACATTTCATCCAAATACTACAAAATACACAAAAATCACACAATCATCTCAATAGATGCAGAGAAGGCATTTGACATGGTAAAAGTCCCAAAGAAAGTGGGAATAGAAGGAACATATCTTAACATAATAAAGGCCATCTATGACAAACCTGTAGCCAACATTATATTAAATGGGGAAAAACTTGAAGCATTTCCACTAAAATCAAGAACAAGAGTGTCCACTGTCCCCATTTTTATTTAGCATAGAACTGGAAGTCTTAGTTATATCAATAAGGCAAGAGACACAAAAAAGGGTACAAACTGGAAAGGAAGAGATCAAACTATAATTATTTGCAGATGACATGATTCTATACATAAGGGACCCTAAACACTCTATCATCAAACTGTTACAGCTGATAAACATGTTTAGCAATATAGGAGGATAAAAATCAACACACAAAAATTAGTAGCCTTCCTATATACTAACAACAAACAGGCCAAGGATGAAATCAAGGAAACACTCCTATTCACAATTACCTTAAAAATATAAAATATAAAAAATATAAACCTAAACAAGGAAGTGAAGGATCTCTATAATGAAAACTTTAAAACACTCAAGAGAGAAATTGCAAATGTCACTAGGAAATGGAAATACATCCCATGTTCTTGGATTGAAAGAATCAATATCATGAAAATATCAATCTTATCAAAAGCAATCTGCACATTCAATGCAATCCCCATCAAAGTTCCAATGTCATTTTTCATCAAAATGGAAAAAATCCCAAGATTCATTTGGAAGCACAAAACCCCTCAAATAGCCAAAACAATTCTAGGCAGCAAAAATAAGGCTGACAGTATCACTGTACCTGATTTTAAGATATATTACAAACACATAGTAACAAAAACAGGATGGTACTGGCACAAAAACAGACCCAATCAATGGAACAGAACAGAGGACACTGATGCAAACCCAGACAGTTACAGCCATCTAATTTTTGACAAAAAGCCTAAAATATTTATTGGAGAAAAGGCAGCCTCTTTAACAAATGGTGCTGGGAAAACTGATATCTGTATGTAGAAGGATGAAAATAGATCCTTGTTTCTCTCCATGCACAAGAATCAAGTCCAAATGGATCAAAGACCTCAATATCAGACCTGAAACTCTGAAACTGCTAGAGGAAAAAGTAGGGAAAACACTTCAACTTATTTGTATAGGCAAAGACTTGCTGAACATAACCCCAGTTGCTCAGGAAGTAAAACCCCTGAATCAACCATTGGGACCTCATGAAATTAAAAGCTTTTGTACAGCAAGACACTGTGAGAAGATCAAAGAGGCAACAGACCCAACTGTCTTATAAGCACTTTTCATTTTTTAAAAAATATTTTATTTATTCATTTTTAGGCAGAGAAATACACACACACACACACACACACACACACAGAGAGAGAGAGAGAGAGAGAGAGAGAGAGAGAGAGAGAGAGAATGCGCCAGGGCCACCTTGTGGGTCTGGCTTATGTGGGTACTGGGGAATTGAACTTGGGGCCTTAGGGACTGGAGGCAAGTGCCTTAACCGCTGAGCCATCTCTCCAGCCCATAAGCACTTTTCATTTAATGTTCATACCCATATATTAATGTTGCTCTCACTTTTGGCTACAGAAGCTTCTCTTTTTAGATGGCGGTGACCACTGGGATAACTCAACCCAATGGGAGAAAACTCTTTGCCAGCTATACATCTGACAGAGGATTAATATCTAGGATTCACAAAGAACTCAAAATAACTAAATGGTAAGTAATCAAATAACAATTAAAAATGGGCTATGAAACTGAATAGAGAGTTCTCAAAAGAAGAAATACAGGTAGCCTATACACATCTAAAAATATTCTCTACATATTTAGCAATCCTGGAAATATAAATTAAAACTATTCTGAGATTCCGTCTCATTCCTGTCAGAATGGCTACCATCAAGAAAACAAATGACAATAAATGTTGGCGAGGATGTGGAAAAAATAGGAACCCTTCTACACTGTTGGTGGGAATGTAAACTGGTTCAGCCATTGTGGAAAGCAGTGTGGAGGTTCCTGAGCCAGCTGAAAACAGATACCATACGACCCAGCTATACCACTCCTTGGCATATATCTTAACAACTCTAGTCACTACCCTAGAGATACTTGCTCATCCATGTTTGTCACAGCTCTATTTAAAGCAGCTAGGAAATGGAACCAACCTAGATGTTTATAGCAGCTCAATTCATAATAGCTAAGAATTGGAATCAACCCAAATGCCCATCACTGGATGACTGGATATCAAAGTTGTGGTACATATACACTATGGAATTTTATGTAGCTGAAAGGAAAAATGACAATGAAATTTAAAGAAAATTTTAGCTATTATGAATTGAGCTGCTATAAACATATTTGAGCAAGTGTCTCTGCTTCTGTGAATAATATTGGGGGTAGATGCCCAGGAGAGGGATAGCTGGGCCTGTTTGTAGCTCTATATTCATCCTATTCTTTCATTACTGCTGAAGAGAACTCCATCATATTAATGTACCACATCTTCATTATCCATTCATCATGTGATGAATGAATGAACATCTAGGTTGGTTCCATTTCTTAGCTCAACACTAAAGCAGACTTAAAACTCACCCACTATGGCTCAGGAAACTTTGCAGGAGATGGGGAGTGATGGAAAGATTGTAAGACCCATTGTGGTAGTTTGAATGGATGTCCCCCAATAGATTCAAGAGCTTATCAAAGTTTTTCTCTAGCTGCCTGGCTGGAGGGTATGCCACCTTGGCCTGGATCCTAGGGTCCAGCCCTAAGGTGTTTCTGATATTCCTGCTATACATATTCAAGGAGCAGTCTGAGCTCAAGCCTGGAATTCCTGTTGTTTGCTAGTTGGCGTTGGAGTGTGCTTGCTTGCTTGGGGTGCTGGTGATGGGTTTCTCTCTCTGCTTGGACCTGTGAAAGGGGGCCAACCTCTTTTGCCATTTTGGAACTTCCCCTGGATCTGTTACTTCAATAAATACTTTCCTCCCAAACTGTGCCTGGTTTTGTGATGGTTCAGGAAAGCTCCATAGACACTCTCCCCTTGAGTGGGAGGTGTCTAGCTAGAGCTAAAACCTAGGCGCTAAAACTGATTGGTCCGGTATGAACTAACCACCTGTCTCCCTTCCCACCTAGGGCAGCAAATACTCACTGAACAGATAATCCTGTCTCACTTTCTCACATGGCAGGCCAATAGAAGGACCTCTGAAATTCCAGAGTTTGGGTAAGCCCCCCCCCACCGCAGCCTAAGGTGTGTGTGTGTGGGTTCAGGGTTCTTTCCCACATGAACCTTTCCTTCTCATGGTGGGAGCCCTCTGATATTTTTCCTTCTTCTGCTTGTTTGACTGACCAGCAGAGATTTTGCTAAAACGTCTCCCACGTTTTCTCCCCACACTGGTGGCTGGAGAACTCTGTAACTCCACATGTTCCCTTAAATAATAAAGTCTCCCACTATACCTTAATAGCTTGTTGTCTATGATTTTTATTCTTTAACTTTGTAGACAAGAATTGGGGTACTCCTTAAATTTTGGGGTGCATTGGAATTTTTGCTGGACATTATCTAAATTCTAATCCTCAGCTCACTCCGTTACAGTTTGGAGATTCATCTCAGTGGCATGCGGCTGACTACGACACCCATGGTGAGGGGAATATCCAGAGGCTTCAACTTCCCCCCACAAAAAAACCTGTTTGCTGCTGCTTGCACACATCATATCCCTCTATCCCATGGAGCATTCCCAAAATCCCATTGAGGAGGGACCTCAAGGGGAATAGGACAGAGAGGGTGGATATGGTGTTACCAGCACAAGATTTGTACATACAGAGTTTCTACTTATTAATAAAGAGAAGCAAAACCATATCTGTCCTCAGATTACATGTTTATAGGGGAAAAAATAAGTAATCTATGAAAAACTATGGGAGGTACGGGGATGCAGCTCAGTGGTAGTGTTTGCCTAGCTTGTGTGAAGTCCTGGGTTCAATCCACATTACTGCCAAAGAACCTCTATGGGAAATAATAAATAAACATTGCAAGACTATAGGCTACAACACCATCATTCAAAAGTTAATTCTATTTCTGTAGAATGAATTATTTGAAAAAAAATTAAGGAAATAATTTTATTTGTAAATGGCATTAAAATGCAATACTTTAGGAAGGAATTTAATAAAAGTAGGGCAAAACTAAAATAAAACATTGTAGAAAAATAAGTGTGAATGAGTATTCATGTTATGAGAGCGTTGTTAAGGGTAATGTTTTCCAAATCAACTTAAAGATTCAGTTTAATATCAAGATGACACCCCACAAAGATTAAATTAAATAATATCTGTCATCTGATCATTTAGAAAAGTCCCCACTCCCACCAAAAAAAGTTGGCTCAGAAGCATTAATGTTTCCTCCCCCAGAAAACATTTTAGTTTTTTGGTTGCTTTTAATTTTCCAACATACCCTGCATGTTGTAATATCATCCTCCATTATAGAGCAAGATCCCGAGATGATGAACTGTGGGTAAAACAAGCATTTATAAATACCCAGGCTTATGATGAATCTTCAACAGGTTTTTTAATTAATGCCTCTAGTATGACTGACAGCCCAAGTGTTACTGAATTCTCTGTAGATTGGGCTTTAAAATGAAAACCTTATTTCAATTCTAAAAAAACTCTCATAAACGGTTCCATTATTTTCCTGTTACAGAGACAAAAGTACATTTTAAAATTCTTTGATCATTCAAACATTTGTAGAGCTGATGGAACTTAAGAGATTTCTCCATGGTTTTAAGAAAAGTGTACACACTGAACGTGCTTTGTTACAAATTTTGTTTATTTATTTGCAAGGAGGAAGGTAAGGAGGGAGGGAGAGGAAGAGAGAGAGGAGGAGGAGGAAGAGGAAGAGGAGAAGAATGGGCACGCCAGGGCCTCTAGCCACTGCAAATGAACTCTGATGAATGTACCACTCTGTGCATCTGACTTTATGTGAGTATTGGGGAATCCAACCTGGGTTGTTAAGCTTGTTGGCAAGTGCCTTAACTGCTGAGCCATCTCTCCAGCCCCTGAACTTGCTTTGCTTGTCATTTGTTGAGCCAATTAAAATAAAATGACTAGTATGGTGACCATCACTTGCAGAAACCCTCATCCCCCTCATGATGTCATGGAATAAATGCCATCAGTGGAAAACAGTTTCAGAAAGAACTTGAGCTGGAGGTTTACAGATTGCCTTCCATAAGAATCCTGCCGGCACCAGTTGAACAGGTGGTTGCTTTTGGTCTGTCCAAAATTTATTTTTCTTCCAATGGTATATCTTCTGCCTGCCTTCCAGCCTCACAAAAGAAGATTCAAATGTCCTAAGATATGGTGGTTTGAGTTTAAAATGTCCCCCATAGGCTCGTGTTGTGGGATCTTTGGGGAATGGAACCTTGATGGTGGCCACTGAATGTGTGTGGTAAGACTGTATAGTAATGCCCCCTTTGTCAGCTTTAGCTAGCTTACTCTTGCTGATTTATCTCAGCTAATGTGACACCCTGGATGTCTGCTCTCCCATTTTTCTGTTGCCACAATGAATCTTTCTCTCAAAACCATAAGTCAAAATTAAAATTTTCCTTCCATAAGAATGAGTGATGGAGGGAGACACCTGATGTTCTCCTTGGGCCACTTCACATGCACAACAGATGGTGTATCTACATACACACTTGCAAACACACCATACACATGCAACACACACACACACACACACACACACAATCAATGTGGGTCCACCCTACCCTGCTTCAATGACTGAATCATATTCCGGACTTGAGGATTCTTTATTCCACTCTCTTACAGTTACCTTCTCATGACTATTCCTCTCCATCACTGACCCACTTGTTTCCTTGAGATGGAGGCTCTTCACTGATTTGGGAGCTTTGACATTTGTCATGATTCCTCAGTGATTCTCTGGTTTCTGCTTTTCACAGGACTCTGGGGTCTAGCTATGTACGTGGGTTCTAGGGAATGAATTCTGTGGCAAGTTTTGCTCTTAACGGCTGAGCCATCTCTTCACCCTACTTACCTTGATTGTTTGACAAATTTTTCTGACATTTAACTGTGATGTTTTCTGTAAGAGTTTTATAAAATGGGGAAGAGTAAGAGCTACCTCATTTGGTTATAGCAATTAGGTAAAATGAGCTTGAGGTGCCTCCTGATGCAAAATCAATATGAAATCGAATAGCATGTTTGGCTAAATTTTTTGGACGGGGACATGTGTGTATGTAGAGGTACACATCTGCAGAACTGTTTCTCATTCTGAGCAATGATTGTCATGCCCTCTTTAGAGTGACATAATTGTAATTATTTACCTCAGAGCCTTTTCACAAAGTATAGGGACTAGGGTTCACCTCTGTTCTCCTCTCCTCTCAAACCTGAATTTTGGTAGAGTATAAAAGAATGAGTAAAGATTTATTGAAGTACTTTCTCCTATGTGGAGAAATTCAACCTTAGGTTAACTTTCTACTTCAGTTGGAAACATGCTATTGTAGAGATGTTATTTGTGCTATTAGGCTGTATTACTTTTGCATAAATGATTCCAGGCAGTTACATTTCTTCTAAATTGAACATATTTGTGAACTGAAATAGCATGTGAGGTTAGCATGAGTAATTAACTTGATTGACTAGAAAAATAAATATAAATCAACAATGCCACGGTTTACTCACAAATGTTCCTGAAATAAGTGTGTAAAATATGATAATTTTCATAAGGGTAACACCGACACTGGATGACTCATCTTCTAGCTGATACAAACAAGACCAGAGAATCCCCAGTTTAGTGATAAATAGGCCAATCATGATTTGTGCAGCCTGTAAGAAGAGAGAGCCAACATTATTATTCAAGCAAAGTCTGTTACACAGATGGGTGATCTGTTATACTTTGGGTGACTGAGAGGTCATGAGAATGTTCAGTTTGCTTTGGAATTCCTGAAGCAGAGCTGAAAGAATTACATGTCAGGGAGGAACCAAGGTGGAGATAGAAATGGTAGCCTCTGCTTAGTGGTGAGGCCTTTATTTGGAAAAGGAGGATTTGCTTTAGTTTCACAGAAGCCTTCAGGGATAGTTAACATTTAATTTTTTTATATTTTGTTTATTCATTTTCGAGAGAGAGAGAGAGAGAGAGAGAGAGAGAGAGAGAGAGAGAGAGAGAGAGAGAAAGAGAATGAGCTAGCAACCAGGACCACCACCTTGTGGGTCTGGCTTATGTGGATACTGGGGAAGTGAACCTGGGGCCTTTGGCACTGGAGGCAAGTGCCTTAACCGCTGAGCCATCTCTCCAGCCCAGTTAACATTTAATTTTACAGCTAGTTCCAGTTAAGTTAAAGGCAGAGGCCTAATTGTCTGTTTGGCTCAGGAGGATTCAGAACTGACAGCAGAGCTGTTGGTCCTGAGGACTTGTGAGGCTCCTTCTGGACACTGCTTTCCTCAATGGCTCTTTGAGACCTCCTCTCACCTGAACATCTGACTCTGTTCTGCAGCAAGAACACAAGCAGAAACTTTGGGCCTTGTCTAATTTCTCTCATCCTCCTTTCTGGGACTTGGACTTTGGTTTGCTCATTCACACATCCAGTGTTGGCCTTTGACACCACAGACTAAACCTTGTTCACAAAAGCGTGAAAGATCTCTGTATTCTATAGCTCTCACATGAAGGGGTCCCCAGGGTCTGGAGTAGAGCCATTCCGCACATGAGTGATGAGAGCACATGAGGCAGGGAGATGATATTAGAACTCAGCGTTACTTGTTCTATAACTTCTTTATGCCCCAATGCCCATTATTCTCCTCTCAGATCTATTTAGGCAGTTTTAATAGAATTTAAATCAGATTGCCTTAGCCTTCATCTTCATACAGGTCATGATGGATTTCTGCTCCGGTACTGATATTATGGGAAAACATATTAGTCAGGTTTTTCCAGAGAAATGGACCAGTAAGATACTGATTCCAGGCTCTACAGGATATTGATGCGTTACAGAATCGCAAAAGGCCATTCCACATTTTATCAAACTCTTGCTCAAGGATGATGGGGAAGCATGTTGAAGCCAGTGCATTTCATAAGCATGAGGTTGCTGTATTTTATTTGCTATGAAGTGACTTCCTTGATGACAATAGAATTTCATGGGTAGTTTGGGTAGAAAATACTAAAGGGCTAATGTATATCTAGCCAGTGTGTATTTTATTAGAGACAAAATACTGCCATTTATGTGATGGAAATGGTTTAATGTAATCAATCTGCTACTGGGTAACTATCTTGTCATCCCAGAGCAATGAGGCCATGCCACAGACTCAGTGCTGCTCTCTGCTCTTGGCAGAATTTAAACTCAGCAGTGGCTGTGGCCAAATCAGCCTTGGTTAGTAAGTAGAAGTCCATGTTGCTGCACAGTGGCCACTGCTACTCGATCACTTTGTTCATGGGTCTACTGGACAATGACAAAGATGGCGTGATGATTAACCACCGGTTGTCAACTTGACAAGATTGTCATACCTGTTAGGGATTTTCTAGGTAAGATTAATTGAGGCGGACAGACCCACCCTAATTTTGGGTGGTATAATTCCATGGGCTGGAGAATTCTGAACTGTATAGAGGAGAAAGCTCTCTGAGCATCACTCTACTCTATTTCCTTCCTCTTGGTGTGAAAATGTGAGCTGGCTTGTTGCTCCTGCCATACTTTCCCCACCATAATGAAACTTGTCTTGAAACCGAAGGCTGAAATAAACCCTTCAATAAGCTGCTTCTGGTTGGGTATTTTGTCCTAGCAACAAGAAAGTAACTGATGTGTATGAGGAAAGAGGCTGATGAGTATCCACAACGTGGCTCATCCTATCCACTTGATTACTGAAATCCTCCAGCAATGAGGGTGTCCTTTGTTGAGTATTGACATTACATGCCTTTAAAGATATTCAGTTCTTTGAATTATTTAGATATTTCCACATAACTTCCCTAGATGACCACATGACCGGCTTTTTTAATCATGTTCCCTCCAAGTCCCTGACCATCTAGCCAAACCATTGGATATAGTCATGAATTAGCATGATCACTTTTCTTGCCATTTCTCTTTTCAAGAACAACAACCAAGTAAGTGAATTGCTCAAAGTTCTATTCACTGGGAATATTTTCCTTCAGATTTCTTCTTCAGGGATGTCCCAGAGAGGGGTCATCAGGCTATGGATGTCTACTTTTGGGTGTTGCTTGTATATTTGGCACAGTCATTTGTAAAACAGGCCTAAATGTTCTCTTCCAGTTTTTCCAAATCATAGGGCCATGAGGCCATAGGCTCAGGCTGGGAGAAGCAGGTGGTGGGAACCATGGGCATGTGGACCCTTGCTCATGTGACTTAACTACTTGAGTGTGATGATGAATATGACATGTCTATTTGATGATAGAGTACTGCTGTGAATGACAAACTTTATGCTTGGTGAGCCAGGTAATACCCAATTCATGATGGGCATCTCAGGTTGCAGGATAACTTGGTGGCCCAAAGTTAAATGTTCAGTTTCTTGTGAGGCCTAATAGAAGGGCAAGATCTGTTTCTCAAAGGAGAGAAGTTATCTTCAGAGGTTGGTAAGACTGTCTTCTCCAGTCCTATAGTAAATGTATAATTCTCCTGCCACACACCTCAAAAGGCATCCCTTTCTGTCACTACCATTTTATTTGAATCAAGTGGCCCATGGGTGGGGCTACTTGTACAGCTGCCTAGATTTATTGAAGAATTTTCTCCTGCTATGGATGACACTTTGGGTCACTTTGTGAAAGGTCTGGATTAACGCCCCCAAAATAAGTAATATGTTATTACCTAAATCCATAGGTTGTTACGCCTCTTATCAATTGTAAGGCCAGATGCAATAACTTATCCTTTTCCTTGGAAGGGATAACTTGACATTACTCTATAGCTCTGGGTATCTAGAACTCTTACTGAGGTAGAGGACCCCTGAATTTTTGTTGGATTTACTTCTAACCCCCTGTCACATAAATGTCTTTCAATAAGTCTCGAACAGTTGGTATTTCTTATTCATTAAATCCATTTAGCCTATGTCATCAAGGCAATGGACCAGTGTGATACCTTGTAGAAAGGAAAAGTAGCCAAGATTCCTGCAAAGTAAATTATGACATATAGCTGGAGAGTTTCGATACCCTCTGAGGTGGTACAGTGAGGGTGTACTGCTGGCCTTGTAAGGTGAAAGCAAACTGCTTTTGGTTGTTTTAATTAATAGGGGTGGAGAAAACTCATTTTCCTGCTTCATAGCAGCACACTAGGTACCAGTCAAAGTGTTTCTTTCATTAGTTAGTCCATTATCTGATTTAGAAGCTATAATTAAAATCCCACTTGATTAGTTTATTCACCAAGATACACATGTCTTCTGCACAGGCCAAATAACTAGCTTGAACACCGTGGGAGCTATTCCTCACCCTTCATTTTTCAGATCCTTGATGGTGAGATGCATCTGTAATGAAGTAGTACTGGTTTTGGTTTATTTTAAATACATGCACATCTAGTGGTTTCTACTTAACCTTGGCTTTCATCATGGCCCTCACAGAGTTAGTAAAACAATGGGGTGATTGATATACCAGCTGCTGAGCATATGCATTCTGGAACTGGGAAAATGACCTGAGGATGGTCAGTGGCCCAATGTAAGAGAGGCTTGAGCTGAAACTCTATTGACCACTTGACCTCTCTGACAGCCAACTCTGATGAGTTGATTACAGTGCTATTTTGGATCTCCTATAAATTCAGTCAATGTATAGATTTTTCTGAGAGGTCTGATTTTTTTTCTCTTTTTCCCAATGCATTGTGTCTCTGGTAAAAGTCCATAAATCCCTGTGGAGAAGGCTTAGAAAAAGATCAATGCTATAATTTTGGATAGTATTTGGGAGTTCTTCCTCAAGAAGAACTTGAATTGTCTTCATAGAAAGGGTTCTAATCTGTAAACCAGCTAGTCTAGGAATTGATTGAGGGCCCATGATTCTCAGTTTTAATCATACTTCTTAGACTTTTGTCTACTTGATATGGTGATTTGAATGTAAATGTCCCCCACAGCCTCGGGTATTTTTGATTATGTTTACTACTTAGTCACCAGCAGGTGGAGTCCTGCTGGAGGGGGTGGGTCACTGAAGGTGGATCTTGAGTCTATTCTACTGTGTGTTCAGAGCCAGCTTGAGCTCTGGCTGTTCATTATCTCTACTCTGGATGTGTGATGAGTGAGCCAGCTTCTTTCACCATGAGGAAGCTTCCCTAGGAAACTATAAGACTGAAATAAACCCTTTCTTCCTATAAGTTACTTCTGGTAGGGTATTTGTCCCAGCAATGAGAAGGTAACTACAACTCATGACCTGGAACTTTATGCTTATTCAGATCATGCAAGAGTTTGGGTGAATTTCTACTTCTATATGAAACCACCACTAAGCTCAGACTATATTTCCTTAAACCCTGACTAGGCTGTAATGATGTTGAAGCATTCAGGAATGGTTGATAGGCACAGAATCTGTTCAATTATTTTGAGTTTAATTGTCATCATCTCAAACCACTTTAATCACGTTTCCTTCTTTCAGGAAGTTCTTTGCAATGTGACCAATATCTTTCCCCTTGCTTATTAGTAAGAAGCAACGTGAATTATTCATTAACCCAAAGAACACTTAGTCCTTACCCCCAATGCTTGGCTCTCCTCTTTTATGATAAAAGTTCTTGGCATTTTAACTAGGGTATGGTGCATAAACTATACAGAACGAGTGGGTTACTTATCTGTAAAGAAATATGGAGAAAAAAGTAATACACATTATTTTTGAGAAAGGCACTTACAATAGAAGTCTGCTATTTCAATATAGCTGAAGGAATCTTTTTTTTTAAAATATACCAACTGATAAGGCTCTTTGTTTAATACCTAATTACTTCATGTCAAAAATCAAGAGGGGCCTTTCAGTTTTTATTCCTTCATGATGGCCTTTATGAAGACTGAGTAAACAGCTCTGACTGTAGGGATCCCACTTTCACTATGTCCACCTTTCTAAGGATCATCTGCTCCAGGTACATTGGAATCACTCAGGCTGGGCTTCCTGGTTGTGTGTCCCCCTGTCCGCAAGACAAGGACTACATATACAATTTCTTTTGAGCCAATGTAGTTTATTCCAAGGAGACTGTATTTAGCAGGAAGATAACATGACCTCATTCTTATCTTGTTTCTTGAACAAAAATTTAATATTCCTGCCATTTTCTACCTCTTGAAAGAATAGCGGAGGAGCACCCAGACCAAGCAGATGGAAGAAGTAAGCTCCTTAAAATTTCTTATCACTCTTATTTCTCATATTACATTTGCTTTTTTTTTTTCTGGGGCACACTCATGTCTTTAAAGTAAATTCCCCCTGGTTTTTCTGAAATTAATGTTGGAAGGTATATGTTAGGTGAAATTTTTCATAACATTCTGAATAAACAGAGTCTCATGGCTTAGCACACAAGGCAGTGTGTTGCGTCTTACATTAGTAAAAGTACAAGAAGCATGGCTAGTAGTTTTCTCCAAGGGGTTATTGGTAGGTAGTTCAGACAGTGGTTGTGATCAAATGAATTATTTGTCCCCATGGTAGTTTGAATGAATGTCTCCCAGTAGATTCAAGAGTTTATTAAAGTTTTTCTCCAGCTCTCTGTTTGGAGGGTATGTCACTTTGGCCAGATCCTAGGGTCCAGCCCTAAGATGTTTCTGGGGTGGATCTGGAATTCCTATGCAAAGAACACTCTGACTCATGCCTGGAGTTCCTGCTGTTTGCAAGTGGGAGTGCTCTTGCTTGCTTCTGGGTTGCTGGTGATGGTTTCCTCTCTCTGCTTGGACCTGTGAATGGGTCCAGCCTCTTTCTCCATTATGGAACTTCCCCTGGATCTATAACTTTAATTAATACTGTCCTCCCCAAACTGTGCCTGGTTTGGAGACTCATCCCAGTGGTGTGTGGCTGACTCCGACAGTTCCAATTGTTCTTCCCCATTTCCACATTAGAGGACATGTGGCTTTCAGAGTCCTCCTTCACTCTGGGAGGAATATGTCTCTCTACTCACTAATATTGGTTGGACTTGTGGCATGTTTTGACTGAAAGAATGACACATGCCTCGTCTGAATCAAAACATTATAAATCTCTATCAGCCTTTTAGTTCATTTATCTCTGCTGGTAGGACATCACTTCTTTGGATTTTGCTGCGTTTTGGTGACTTCCAGAAAGAAAACACATGGAGAAGACTCTCAGCCTACCAACAGCACTAGACAAAACTCCACTAAGTGGAAAAACCCAAAGCTTTTCCACTAAGACCAGTAACAAGACAAGGGCGGCACTTTCTATATATCTACACAATGCAGTGTTTGAAGACCTAGCTAGAGTAATAAGATAAGAAAATAGAAGAGACACAAATAAGAAAGGAACAAATCCAAGTATCTTTTTTTTTTACAGATGGCATGATTCTATACATAAGTGACCCTACAGCCCTTACCAGAAAACTTTTAGAGCTGATATTTTTAGCCAATTGGTAGGATACAAAATTAGCATACAGAAACCAGTAGCTTTCCTATATATCAATGACAAACATGCTGAGAAAAAAAATATGAGTCATAAATCCACCCACAATTGCCTCAAAAACAAAATACTTTGGAATAAACCTCACCAAGGAGATGAAGGACCTCTACAATAAAAACTTTAAAATACAACAAAATAAATTGAGGAAGATAGGAAAATCCTATATTCATGGATTAAAAGAATTAATATCACAAAAATGGCTATCTCACCAAAATTAATCTACAGATTCAATGAAATTCTAAAAACTTCTAGAGTCATTCTTCACAGAAATAGAAAAAAAAACTTAAAATGTATAGAGAGGCACAAAATGCCCTGGATAACCAAAGCATCCTAAGAAAAAGAAAAACACTGGAGGCATCACCATATCCAGTTTCAAGTTACATTAGAGAGCTATATTAATGAAACAGCATGGTCCTGGCACAAAACAGACTTGTAGATGAATGGAGTAGAACAGAAGAGTCAGATAGAAATCCAGACAACAATAGCTGCTTGATTTTTGACATAGGTGTCATAAATACAGATTGGAGAAAAGCCTCTTCAACAAATAATGCTTGGAAAACTGGATGTCCATATGTAGAAAAGTAAAACTAAATCTGTCTCTCACCTGGCGCATAAAAAATTCCAAATGTATTAAAGTTGGGAGAAGATAGTCACTGTAGTAGTGTCTGGACTCTTCTAGCAGGTGTGGTACTTCAATATCTCTGTGGTCAAGTTCTTTGCCAAGCTTGTTAAGCCCTTTATTCAGATATATTGCATCAAAATTCACTACACTATGCACCTTATTCTGCTGTATATAAACAGAATAAACTATAACAAGTAGAAAATTAGTTGTTGAGAGAAAAACAGAAGGATCCCAACATATCTGTCACAGTCAGCCACACACTGCTGGGATGAATCTCCAAACCACGTATAGTTTATGGGAGGAAAGAATTTATTAAAGCTACAGATCCAGGGAAGTTCTATAATGTTCTATAATGGCAAAGGAGCCTGGCCCCCTTTCACAGGTCCAAACACAGAGAGAAACTCATCATCAGCATCACACATAGCGGGGGGTGGGGGCAGAGAGTTTGGCCTTAGGTGGGGTCCTGCAACCCTTTCCCAGACTTGTTGACTCATTATCTCTGGAATTTCCCTCCTGCACTACCCTCCCAGGAAGGGAAGTTTGTTTCTAGTTTTCCTGAGCCTCCTTACATCCTATTCCTCACTGAGAGTGCTGCCTTTCCATAAACAACCTCAGAGATCTACCCAAGATTACTAAAAGGCCAAATTGACAACAAAACTGAATCATTGCAGTATCTTGTATTATTTTGTATCATTTATTAAGTACTCCATTCAAATGAAAAGACTAAATGACACCTCAGATCTAAAAATTACCTGGAAAAGAATTCAAAATCAATGTTCCAAAGAAAGTTAGAAAAGTACAAGACAACATATGAATACTTTAATTAAATTAGGAACAAAATTAGAACCTAAACAAAGAGATTAAAACATAAGAAGACCTAAACAAATTTTGGAGCTAAAGAATACAATGATGGAAGTAAAATAGTTCAATAGAGCTTCAACGATAGACTAGATCAAGAAGAAAGTCTATTTAAAGAAAAATCATTTGAAATAGAGGGAAACACCAAAAACCCCAAAACAGACAATAAAAAAAGAGCTAAACCTAGGTGGATAATCAACAGCTTGCTAATTGGCTAAGAGATCCACTCAGTGGCAAACCCTTAACTGGAACTGGGATCCATGGTAATCCCTTATGAGGACCAAGAACCTGGGTTCCAAGGGGAAACCCCACTAACCAGAGATCTATAGAGACGCTATACCAATTAGAATCTCACCAAATTAACAATGTTTGTCTCATTTAACCTATACTGATCTCACTTTCCATTAGTGATTATGTTTGTATGTTTCAGAAGGCAGTGAGAACCATAGACAACCCAATCCCACCAACAGACCCTGTGATGTTGCCTGACATCCAAGCAGGAGATGAACCACTCTTAACTTATGATATAGAGCCCAAAGGAAACCTTTGAGGAAGTGGTGAGATGATCAAAAGACCTACCTCCATAGCAAGTCAGATAACCTGGGAAAGGATAATGGAGACAGACACTGAGGATACCCAACACAATCTAAAGCAGAAATCCAGAAACTCTTAAGAACTCAACAGTGAAGCAGACCTAAAACTCACCCACCATGATTTAGGAATCTGAGCAGAAGAGGGTGCAGAAAGATTGTAAGAGCCATGGTTGGGGAGAATATCCAGAGTCATTTCTCCCCTTAGCAATAACACACAAAGAAAAAATAATAAGTACTTGCTGTGCAAATATGAAGACCTGAGTTCAGATCCCCTGCAACTACATATCCAGTATAGTGGTGGATGTCAGGAGGTGGAGACAGGTGGATCCTCTGGACAAGCTGGTGTGCTAGACTAGCCAAATTGGTGAGTTCTGGGTTCAACAAAAGAACCCATTCAGTGAATAGTGGAGAGCACAAAGGAAGACATTGATATTGACCTCCACACACATGTGCTCAAAAGTATACACAGATATTCACACACATGCACACCCACATACATGAGAACATGCACACACACTTGCATGCCTTCCACACACACCTATGAGAAAAAAAAATTTAAAAAGGGCAAAGAAAAAAATTAGAAATTGACAAGAGAAAAGATGTATATCATAGAAGGGAGCCTGAATACAACTATTGTTATATTTCTCAACAGAAACCTTGTAGACCAGGAGACGGTGGAATGATATATTTTAAATTCTTAAATAAAAACAACTACCATCCAAGAATATTTTGATCCTGCAAAACTGTCCTTCAAAATGAGAATGAAATAAAGACTTCAAACTAATGCTGAAGAAATTTATCACTGTTTGGCCTTCCCTATAAGAAATGTTAAAAGTTGAATGAAATGAAAGTTAGTAAATGGAAATAAAAGTAAGGCACCAGCAAGGCAAATGTATAGCTAAATTCAGAATACTTTAATATTGCAATATGTCATGTAAATCATGTATGATTCTAGTACAAAACTATTGAGGATTGCTAAAGCTACATTAAACTTGTTAATGTATATGCAATATAAGAAAGTGTGTGCTGTGACGTTAAAACAAGTAATGCAAGGGAAGTAAAAGTGCAGAGCTTTTATATGTGAACAAAGTGAAGTTTTTAGGAACTTGAAATAGGTTAGTATTGTTATGGCAGGTTTTATCTAAGCCTGATGGTGACTACAAAGCCAAAAAAATCTATCATAGAAATAAGAAAGACAAGTATAAAGGAATCAAAATGCAACAAAATAAAAATTCAACACGTCATAATGGAAGACTGAGAGTACAAGGAAGGAAGGAAGGAACTAAAACCAGTAAAGAATGATTAAAAAGGCCACAGTAAATCCTTATCTATGTATATTTAACTCTCCAAAAGGCACAGAGTACAGGGTGTGGCAGTGTATGCCAATAATCCCAGCACTTGGGAAGCAGAATAGAGATTTAAAGGCCAAAGCTTGGGGTATCTAATGAGATTTTGTCTCAAAACAATAAATGAAAACAAGACAAAAGAAATCACAGAATATCTGGCTAGATAAACAAACAGCACCAAGCTCTATGCTGCCTATAAGAGACTAACTTTGCCTTTAAAGGCATATATAGAAGCCTGGGATTAGCTGAGACCCAGGGTTTGATTCCCAGCACAAACATACATACATACATACACACATACATACATACACACATACACATACATACATACATATACATACACACATACACATAATACACACGTACATACATACATGCATACATACATAAAAACACACAATACATACATTGAATGTGAAGGGATAAGAAAAGATTTCTTCTGCACATGAAAACCAAAGAGAGACTAGGTAGCTATTATTTTTAAATATCACAAACTAGATTTTATCACAGACTGTAAAAAAGTCAGGGTATTATCACATAATGACAAAGGAGTCAGTTCATCAAATGTGCATAACCATTGCAAATATATATATATATATATATATATATATATATATATATATATATATATATATATATATATATATATCTCCAATGACACAGTACCTAAATATAGAAAGCAAATATTACTAGGTCTGTAAGGAGATACTGACTGCAATTCAGTGATAGCAGGCAACGTCAATATTCCATTTCTGCAATGAAGAAATCATTCAGATGAAAATTCAATAAGGAAACATTTGGCCTGAACTACACTTTAGACCAAATATACTTGGCAGACATATGGCAGAGCATTTAATTGAATAGAATAAGAGCATTTGGAAAATGCTCCATGATATTTTTATACTGGATTAGCATTCACATTATTTTAGCCCATGTTGTACTTCTGTAACAAATACATAGACCGAGTTATAATGAATAGAAATATATGGGCTCATAGATGCAGGGGTCTGGAAGTCCAGAACTGAGTGGACAGCATCCAGTGAGGGCTTTTGTGTGGTGTAATTCCACACTGGAAAGACAAGGAGAAGTGGGACAAGAGACTGAACTCATCGGAGAAAAGGAACACATTTCTAGATGTGGTGGTTTAAGTATAAAATGACCCGCCACAGCCTCATGTTTTTGTAATTAAGACTCATACTTAATTCACAGATGGTGGAAAGTTTTGAAGGTGGAACCTTGCTAGAGAAGGTATGTTGCTGGGGTGGGTCTTGAGTGTCATAGTCCAGCTCCATTTGCCATACTTAGCTCATGCTTTCTGCTTCCTCTTTGCTATTGTGAAGATGTGAAGCTTGGCTGTCTGCTCCTGCCATGCTTTTCCTACCATGATGAAACATACCCTCAAAAAAGACCCTTTCTTCCATAAACTGCTCTGGTTGGGTGTTTGGTCCCAGTTATGGAATGGTAACTACTACAGAAAATTGGTACTAAGAAGTGTGATCATTGCTGTGATAAATCTGACCATGTGGTCTATAGTCTTTTTCAGGAAGCATATGGAAGAATTTGGAACGTTGGACTAGATAAGTCTTACAGGGCCCTAGGCAGGACTTAATGGGCCATTCTGATAAGAGTTTGAAAGACCAAAATGCAGAGAGAAGTTTCACTGTGGAGACTCAGTCTATGATGTTTTAGAAGAAAACAGGACTTTATTAGGAACTGGGCTAGCAGTAGCTCATGCAATATTATGGCAGAAAGACTGGATGTATTCTGCTTATGACCTGAAAACTTGAGCAAAGTCAAATTTAAAGGTAATGGACTGGTATGTTTGGTAGAGGAAAACACAAAGTAGAAAGATATGAAAAATATAAAGTTTGGCACAGGTAGAAATGTGTACAGGTTCTGATCTTGGGCCCAGAGACTATAACCATATTAATTGCAATTGTTTAAGAGATTACTTCCATGGAGAATGGGGTAGCTGCTTCACATAGGGGCAGCAGGTAAAGTGCTAATTCTTTTGAAAAGGGGGGCCAGAAAGAAGAAAGTTTAAGGGATTTCCTGTTCTTCAAGGTCAGGCTTCATCCCTCACAGAAAAAACAAACAACCTTGGCAACATTGTCCATTGGGTACTGGTTTTGGAAGCATGAAGATGCAGAGAAAGAGGGTCATGGAGGGCATGATGGCTCTGAAGCTGCTGAGGCTGGCAGTCTGAGGCTAGGTTGAAGTCCCTGTGGGTAGGCCCTGTGAGGCCATTGTGTGAAGTTGTGAAGAATAGCCATAGGTTTTTAGTGATGACCCCAGGGTTCTGGATATGCCAGGACTATGGGATGGCCGCCAAGAAAATATGCTGGCTCAGGGTGGATCCTGCCCAAGAGAGGAGCTGCATCACAGCTTGAGAGGTAGAGTTACCCAAAACTTTATGAACCCAGATAGTTTTAACATGTGTCCCAGTGCTAGATTTGATGTTTACCCCGCAAATTTTCTATTTTAAGTTGGTCCAATCTTTCCTGGTTAGATCCCCATTTCTCCTTTTTAAAATGGGAATATATACTCTGTTCCATCATGTATTAGAAGTATGTAACTGTGTTTTGATTTTACAGGGCTCACAGTTAGAGACTGTCTTAAATCTCATCCGATACTGAGACTTTCTTTGGACTTTGGAACTGTTGGGACTAGGAAAGGCTGTGGTTACTTTTAAAGTTGGGTGGAATGCATTTTGCATCATGAGATAGCCATGAGTCTGTGGGGGCCGAGGGGCAGAATATGGTGGTTTGAATGAAAGCTGTCCCCATATCCTCATGTGTTTGGGATTAAGACTCATAATTAGGCTTGGGGGATGGTGCAGTGGTTAAAGATATTTCCTTGCAATGCTTGTCAGACCAGGTTCAATTCCCCAGTACTCACATAGGCTAGATGCAAAAGTGGTGCATGCATCTGGAGTTTGCAGCAGCAAGAGGCCACGGTGCACCCATACACACACACCTTCTCTCTGTTAATAAATCAATAAAGAACATTTATAAATCAACAAATAAAAATATTTTTTAAAAAAGACTCATAATCCCCAGCTGGTGGAGTCTTTGGGAGGAAAGCCTTTTTGAAGGAGGTGTGCTGATGGGGGTGGCCTTTGGGGTATGCCAGGGACTTTAGCCAAAGCAAACTCCAGATGCATGTGCCACTTTGTGCATCTGGCTTAGATGGGTATTGGGAAATTGAATCCAGGTCATTAGGTTTGCAAGCAAGCACTTTAACTGCCAAGCCGTTTCTCTAGCCCAACAAAAGTTTTTAAAATATAAACCAGAAAACCGTTAGCTAGACTAGCTAAGTAAAAAAGAGAAGTCTAGTAAATAAATCAGAAAAGAAAGGTGAGAAATATGCGACTGATACTACAGAAATACAATGGATAATAAGACACTACTATTAGTAGTTAGTTATATTCCAATAAATTAGAAACCCTAGAAGGTTAAGTTCTCAGAAAGGTAAATATCAATGGAGACAGATTCATGAAGAAATAGGTAATCTGAGCAGATCAACGATGAATGAGGACATTCAATCAGTAAAAAGTAATGAAAAGTCTCCTTTAAAAATAGAGCTTCATTGTTGAATTTTACCATTAAGTTACTAATACAAATTCTTTCCAAACCCCTCCAATAATTTGAAGAACATTTGTAAACTCATTTTATGAGGCTAGCATCACTAAACATAAGAACTCTATAAGAAAATAAAATTATAGTCAATATTTATGATGTACACAGATGTAAAGATCCTCAACCAAAATGCTAGCAAAACCAAATGCACATCAAAATGACAGACCCCACAGTCAAGTGGGCTGAACTCTAGGATGCAAAGATGACCCAACATTGGACTTACATTCAGTCAGCATGGTGCTGTCGCAACCAGGCCAAAGGAGCAGAAGAGAAGGCACAGAAATAAATCCATTCATTTATGGTCAACTCATTTTTGACAGATAAACCAAGACTATACAATGAGGAAAGAATAGCTTCTTTCATAAATAATGGTGAGAAAAGAGAATAGCCACATGTAGAATGATGAAATTGAATCATTTCCTCATATTGGACACAAAAAAATAAACTCAAAATAAATTATAGGCTACTATGTTTATCCTTCACATCTTATCTGCACAGAGCCTGTATTTGAGAGAAGAGAGTTTAGAATCTTCTCAGGTTTGTGTGTGTGTGTGTGTGTGTGTGTGTGTGTGTGTGTGTATACCAGATCTCAGTGTTGTCTTCCTCTCTTCATCTTATTCTTTGAGTCAGGGTCTCTCACTGAACCTGGAGCATACTAATTTAGCTAGACTAGCTGCCAGTGAACCCCAGGGATCCTCCTGTATTTGTTTTTCCAGTGCTGGTATTACAGGCACCTGGATTTTTGCTTCATGGATTTGCAGGTCATCTTTGTGCAGGGCCCATGTTAATCTTCTCTGGATCGTTCCAATTTTAGTATATGTGCTGCCAAAGTGAGCAGGGCACCTGGATTTTTGTACGGGTGCTGCAGATCTTAACTCAGGTCCAGGTCCTTATGCTTGTGTAGCGAGCACGGAGTCATCACTGCAGTCCTTTGATCAGGTTTTTTGTTTCTTAGCACATGTCCTACCTGGTTTGCATACGGTCTTCTAGATTCTTAGAAGTGTGTGTGTGTGTGTGTGTGTGTGTGTGTGTGTGTGTGTGTGTGTGTTTAGTTTGGTTTTTCAAGGTAGGGTTTCACTCTAGCCTGGGCTGATCTGGAATTTACTATCTATCTCTGGGTGGCCCTGAACTCAAGGTGATCCTCCATCTCCTACCTCTGCCTCCCAAGTGCTGGGATTAAAGGTGTGTACCACTATGCTTGGCTCGAAATATATATGTTATCAAATGCTCTTATTATTCCGAGCATCTCTTTCCATAGTCTTTCCTCCTGTGCTTTTTATATAGTCTACTGTTTGGTCTAGCTGGTGCCCCTGGCTGCAATTAGTGATGGTGTGTAACTTTCCATCCCTTGTATGTTTCTGCCACATGAACCCTAGGATGGTTCTGAGTGGGGTGAGAGAAACATGCGTCACTTGAGCAGGTCTTCCGTGGAAATAGAGAGGCCTAACAGCTGCAGTTTTTTTGAGGGTAAAGGGTTTTTTTTTTCCCTCTCTCCCTTTTCCTTCTGTCATCAGGTACCTGGACTGGAAAGCAAAGTCTTATTCAGACAGCTGCTGAGCTGGTGAGTGGAGAATGGGACTGCAATAAATGCTATGAAAGTCTCTTACCAAGTATCAACTGTGTTCAGTTAGTTTTTAGTTAGTGTGGGAAAGTTCATTTTGGCATTTTATTATTATTATTATTATTATTATTATTATTATTATTATTATTATCTATTGGGCACAGGGTCTCTTGTAACCCAGTTTGTCCTTGAACTTGCTATGTAGCTGAGTATGAGCTTGAACTTATGATCGTTCTGCCTCCACCTCCTCAGTGTTGAGATTACAGGCATGTGCTACTATGCTTGGTATGTGTAGTGCTGGGGATTGAACCTAGGGCTAAGTACGCTGCCACCTGGGCTACATCCCAAGTTCCTGAGTCTGACAGATTATTTTTTTGCTGATGTATTCATTGCTAGGTGTTCCTTGCCATTTTCACCAGTGGCACTTCTAATTATTTCTTAAATTAGTCTCACTGTACATAAATCTTATATCCCACATGTGAGCCTGTTGGGTTCTCATATGATCTCTGCATTGCAGTGTTCCCCTACCTCTGTGTACATTATATCTTTTGGACTTGATGTCTGCCCTATTCCTAATTGTTCCTCGGTGGAATTATATTCTGCCCAGTAACCTGACTGGGGTACTGTTAGGCTTGGATATATTCACTGCTTCCTTCCAACTTCCTCTTCTTCACCCATCTGCCCTCAAAGCCCACTCACTCCCAAATCAACCAATCATCAACCAACACATGCAGAAACCAAAAGCCAAATGTTGAGGGATGCCTGAGTTCAGTAGTAGAAATGGGAGAAATCTGTTTGATAGTAGGCTCATTTTTAAGGTTTGAATTTGACCTCTCATTTGGTCTTTTCCTCTAAAAATCTCAATTTTTTAAATTGTCTTTTCAGTCCATTCCTACATTCCAGTTTCTTCAACCTTTGGAATCTCTAGTCACTTAGGAGGCTCCTCATGGCATTCAGAATAATGTAGACAATACGAGAACCTTTCAGGATGTGCCCTCTGTCTTCCTTTCCAGAACTTTCTAAATCACACTCCAGCCATTTCTGACCAGTTTCAGTTCCTTTAAGAAGGCATACTTTTGGATATAGCTGTGTGCTTGTTGCAGTCAGCTTTCTAGTTGCTGCGCAGAAAGAACACAAGCAAAAGTGGCTTGTAGAGGAATGGGTTTATTTGGCTTACGGACTA